>RJVU01019258.1:689490-709821 GCA_003731715.1 Anabarilius grahami
ATTTATTTTATTTACATGTTGCTTAGTGTAAAAACTTGCATTTAGATTCTGGATTCATCCATTTATCAATAAGATTTTAAATAAAGCTACATTAATCCTTTTCTTTATTACTGATAAGGTTAATGCAAATTCTGTTACACAGTAGACAAATTACTATCAATAAGCTTCAAAAATTGTAGTTACTGTCTCAGTACATTAAACAAAATTAAGCTTTCTAACATCGGGCTTCTACTGGCAAGAGAAAGCTTATCGAAAAAAATATTATATTTTGCTGTGGATTATGGTGTTGTTGTTTTGGAAGTGACAAAAGAGGCATGAAAGAAATTGGAAGTGGCAATTTTGAACCTTGAAATGATGCCATGAAAATTCATCAGGGTTGACGAAAATGGATATTGTTTTTCTAACATTCTGCAAATCGTTTTGTAGTTTGTTCTGGTTTCTGTTCCTTGAACTGTTCTGAAGTTGCCTGCTGCAATATCTTAATAATAATATGCTGTAATATCTTAATTATGAACAATTGGTGATGACAAGCCTCGTTCCTAAAACATGTCCCGAGACCCCGGTGTTCTGTTCCATTCCACTGCACTGCTTAGCAAGATCACATCTAGTGTGTACCTTCCTCAAGGCTGAATATTATCCACAAGCATGATCCAATACCAAAACACAACCAAGCATTACAATATATGGGTGAAAACAAGTTCCAGTCATTAAATAAAAAAACAAACAAAAAAAACATAATATATTCTGCATTTCCCAAATGTAGTGCATCCAGATGTCTTACTTTTTTAGTTGTCATTGTTGATGATTTAAAAAAAAAAAAAAAAAAATTTATTATTATTTCTTGAAGACAAATATCTACACAATGGTTACAAAGACAGAAAATATGCAGAACAAGAACTTTCCAATAGAACCATTGTACATATGCTTGACTAAGTTTACAACATATCAATAATAAAATAACCCCACCCCAACCCTTCCCTGTTAGATTAATTATAGAAGGTTTCTTTGAAATGTTCTATAAAATTGTTGATGATTTTGACAAAATTACTATTATTGTAATAAACTCATTATTTTTTATTAAAATCAGCATAAATTAAAGGCTATAAAGCAAAATATATGCTGTTGTCTTTTCTTTGGATTTTGGAGTGAAATATAACCTGGACATGATCTTGACAGGATTTACACGTGAGGAAACAAAAACAATTGCTTTGTACATGCGAGTCCTTGCAAAAGGGCCAGCACTCTCCCTCTGGATCGCCTGCATTTAAAAGATAAGCCTGGCTCATTTGAGGACAGTAATATCTCGAGTCTGGACAGAGTGGACAGATGGGTTGAGAGAGGCGTAAATTAGGAATGCTAGAGAACTCACACTTTATGCTTCACTACATTTCTTCTGAGAGAAATGTCAAGCCGCACATAATCAAAGTCACCAGTCTGTTCAGGAACGGTCATCACAAATCACATTTTGGTGCATATTATGTTCCGAAAAGTGGCAACTCGAAAAGTTGCTAATGCTGCAACCACCTGCCTGTGACTCAGAGCTGAACGTTTCATAATCGCTCTACACATCAGTGCATACATGGAGACAAAGACAGACACACATGAAAAATCCTCCAGAAATACACATGGCCTGGATGCCTTTGTCTCCGTGTGAGTTGTGGGAAGTTTGTATGGATGTGTTTTGATGTTTAGCACTGATTTGAGCGTAGTGAATGCAGTTGCCATGGCAATGGTGACTCACCCCTCCCCGCCGACTTTGGTGATCTTGAGTCTGAAATCGACGGAGTTGTGGCTGGGTGGCTTCCACTTCAGAATGTCATCACATCTGCCCGGCTTATATTTCTACAGGGACACCACAAACAGAGACCAACTCACTTTATGATATAAACCAAACAAAGCAGTAAAAACATCACTCTTTTATTATCTATAAAGAAAATTTTTGTTACATATTATCAACAGCATTGCATCACAAATTTGTGGGGCCCCCTAAAAACCAAAAGACCCACTCGATAGTGACTTCATGCATCAACATTTCTATTGGGTGAAACTGTCTCTATTTCCAAACCTAGTTAGTTGCCTATGTAGGCAACATCTTAACCCCCTTAAGACGGCTGTATCATGTTTGATACACAGACCTCCAACCTGCTATACACAATCTACTAGAAGCCTTCTGTTTCAGTTTATTGTCCCCTTTCAGCTCGTGGTCCTCGTGTCTTTTTGCTGTGAAATCTTTACTGATTTTTAAAAAGTAAGAATCACTTTGATATTGTT
Source organism: Anabarilius grahami (assembly GCA_003731715.1). Lineage (NCBI taxonomy): Eukaryota > Metazoa > Chordata > Actinopteri > Cypriniformes > Xenocyprididae > Anabarilius > Anabarilius grahami. The sequence goes on from RJVU01019258.1 coordinate 691,762, forward strand.
AGTGTTATTTCAAAATGAACACTGGACTGAAGCAGCTTAGATTTACTTGATTATCCATACATATTTTTTACAGAAAAACTATGATCAACTGTGGCGTTTATTTGTTCATCTCTCAATCATCATTGTACTGCTTTGCATTATATGTTTTGCCCCCCCCACAAAAAAAGCACTTGGATCATAAAACTAAGCATTTAAATATCATCTTACTGAGACATATTATTGACAGATATAGAGTGACAACTAATATTTACATGTATTTTATTTAAGTAGTCTGCTGTACTGTTATAAACATCTCAGTGATTTACATTACAAGCATCAGAATTTCATCTTTGCTCAGTTAGGGGCTCTGAATAAAATGGGTGAGTTTCCCCTCCATATCACACTAACTAAGCCATAAAATCCTGATGTACCAAACATAATACGCAACACACACACACATAAAAACAACGTGCAATTTATTTATTTTTTTTCGTCAAAGGTTCAATAAATTGTTAATTCCACTTCCATTGTTTCATTTTCTCACTATGATTTCATATGTTAGGCTTTAAAGGGTTAAGGCATCATAGGTGTGTTCAAAGGCTCATCCAACATTCGTTTTACATTTTCTTTTAATTTTATTTGGTGTGAAAATTTTTTGTTATGAAAATCTTTATATGTATGTAGAATGCAGTGCATCAAGCTGTGTGAAAAACTCAAGAAGGCAAATGCAACAAAAGAAATTCTGTCATCATTTACTCTCATGTCATTCCAATCCCAACACAAATGTTGTTTCAAATGTATTTTCAATGAAACCTGAGAGATTTCAGTCCCTCCTTTGGAAAGCTCAGTCAAAGACTATAGATATAGAAAGACTGTTCACTCCTATTACTTGTGAATGGGAGAAATTGCAAAGCGCAATATGGCGGAATACGTCCCGCCTTATAAGTAAAAGAGCCAATCACTGATTGGTAAAGTCATTGCGTCACTACAGCTGCCGTTAGAAGCTCCGGTTCCCATAGAAACCTGAGACTCGCGCTTAGGACTGCACATGTGCATTAGCTCGTCTATACTGAAAAATAAGCTTTTTAATGCTATTTGAGCATAAGAAACAGCATTTATGGGACAGTTCATGTCAAATTTTGTTGCTAATTTGAAATATGTTATTTAATCATGAGTTGAGCAAGCAGTTTTTGAGATGTCAAGATTCCCCCATTCAAATAGATAGGACTTGGTCTTGGATGCCTGAAATAGCTGCCCGGAGGCTTTGCAAATATGGCTGCCGAGTGAACAGACTTTCCTTGAAAGGGACTTTGCTCCAGTACAGTATGTATAGGTTTTGTAACAGAGCCATATTGCTGACGGAGCTTATGTTATATGGTGAGCAAGATTTAGTCCTGTCTTCAATAATTTACACTGTTTATTTTTCATTTTCACTGATCCGCTACAATATTTTCTGTTCATCTTCAATAATTTACACTGTTTATTTTGCATTTTCACTGATCCGCTACAATATTTTCTGTTCATCTTTTCAGATTTTAGTTATTTGGTGTAAGCGTGGTGGGATACAACAAGTGTACAGTGGGTTAGAGCATCTAGACCAATCAGTAAACATTTGACCATGATGTAAATGAGATGTGAAGCGATTAATGGAGCTCTAATCACAGTAAAGCAGCAGTTCTCTCATGAGCGTGTCTTGTTATCTGTACACTGTGCATGAGAATCTGCCATCAACATATCAGCATGGCATTAAACAGCCATTGCAAAAAAATGCAAATACATATGCAGTCTTTCAGTGTAAAATGGCTCTGGTAAAGGCAAATGTTCAATACAATTGCCTCAAAACACCAACATTAGATCTGGGGGGGCTTTATATGACTTTATGTCTATGAATTAATAAAACTGAAATGTTTTTGTGAACTCATGTTTCACTTAATTGAAAGCAACCATTTACATAATATTATTAATCTAATCTACACAGAAATTCACAGTGATTTTCTTTTAAGAAAGAGGTCAAATAATAACTAGACAACACATCTTTCTATTCTGTAGTCATTGCTAGCTGTACTCAAATTAACATACACTTCTTTCAATTAACTGCACAAAAAGACTCTTGAGCTGTAGGTTTAAATCAGTCGACTGTTTTGCAGAAACCCGCTAAACAAAAATGAATTCTGTCCAGTTATTATCTTTTTACATTTCAGTGTCTTACTCTACAAGGTAATGTTTTGTCTTTCAGCTACTCAATAATTCTGTAAATTCTGTCATTATAAACCCTTAAGGGTCTTTTTTCATGTTTTAGTTGAGTTATCAAATTTAAATAAATAGCTCTTCCATCCACAAAGACCAGCCATCAGGATGTGTTGGCTTTAATCCGGCTACCAGAACTCATTCGCATTAACGTTTACATTTACATTTAAATTACAGTCATTTATTTAGCAGACGCTTCTATCCAAAGCTACTTACAAGTGAGGAAAGCTGCAACACAAGAAGTTTTAACAGATGTTTGTTCAAGATTCAAAACGAATTGTGTAAAAGAACTGTACAAAAAATTTAATTAAAAGAAAAAGCTAAAATATGATAAACCCCCCCCCCAAAAAAAATCATTGGTATTCGTTATACATTCTTGCCAACATTCTGGATGTGATGAGTGAAATCTGGAGAAACCAAAGAGTGGGAAGACAAAAATGAGGCAAAGTAACAGATGCGTTGCCAGGAAACACGATTTGAGCCAGCAGGACTGTTACATGGTGGGAGGTTGTACCTCTAAAAGGCTCAGTATAAGATTGGGGATGAAAGTACAGAGTACAGTAGTTACGGGTCAGAGTACCCAAACAACCTTCTCACTTTCCACTGTATTGCTCTCTGCAATAATCAAAGCTGTTTACCAGCAGCAACACTAATGATGAAGAGAGGATACAAACACTAGTCCACACACTGGGTCTCATTCATGAAACATTCGTAAATATACGAGTAAATATGTGAGTGATTTGCGCGTAAAGAGACCTTCCCGAAAACTCTTCTCCTGATTCACAAATACTTCGTAAACGTCAGAAGTGATAGTGAAATGTGTGTGTGTGTTAATGAATTCCAATCCGTCGTAAATGGGACGCGCGTGCACGCTCATTCTCAATTACCATAAATCCCGCCCATTAAATCCGACTGACAACTATATATGGGCATCATATTATGACACCAAACGAAGGATTTTGGCCATTTTATAGGAAACAATTTTCATAACAATTAAGGTGCCATTAGTTTGCCCAGCCCTATTGAAATCAACTAATTATTTGATAAAAGTGCTCCGTTTGCAGTTTCTATATATATATAGGTGCGTTCACGCGGCCTCGTAATTCCTGTAGTTACGAGATTCTACCACCTGACCGCTGTAGATTGATTTATTAGGCGTTGATAGTGGTGCCATGGAAACGCATAATTCCCAGTCCAAGGACCAAAAGGACGTGAACAGCTCCGAATATAACGTCACGTGTTGTCATTTCAAGATAGCGGTAAATACGAGGTGACGAGAACGCAGCTTATTACTGGCTCTCACAACAAAAGTAAAAAGAAAAAACGTATGTAATTAATATATATAATATTTTTTCAAAATGCTGTGTATATGTACCTTATTAAGGTGAATTAAAATGCAGCCTTATTAATGAGCAAAACGTTCGGATGTTAAACGCACTATTTACGCGTGGCTGGGAGCAGGTGTAGATTTCTTTCGTACCAACTAACATTTGGAAAATACGAACATTTTAATGAATCCGAAAATTTACGCCAGAACCACTTTTCACACGATTTACACACAAATTCGTTCTGCTCGTGTTTCATGAATGAGACCCACTGTGAGAGCATCAAGAGCATAGAACAACAGCACATTGCCAAACAGTAACTTCTTGCAATAACAGCAACATCTGTGGGCATTACACACTGCAAAAAATGCTGTTCTTACTTAGAGTTTTTGTCTTGTTTCTAGTCAAAATATCTCAAAGTTCTTAAATCAAGAAGCATTTTCTTGACAAGTAAAAATTATTTTCTTGTTTTCAGAAAAAATAAGTCAAAATTAAGTGAGTTTTTCCTTAAAACAAGCAAAATAATCTGCCAGTGGGGTAAGCAAAATAATCATATATCAAACCAAAAATAAATTATATAATCTTGTTTTCAGTTTGGATTAAGATTATTTTGCTTACCCCACTGGCATTATTTTGCTTGTTTTAAGGAAAAACTCACTTAATTTTGACTTATTTTTCCTAAAATCAAGAAAATAATTTTTACTAGTCAAGAAAATGCTTCTTGATCTAAGAATTTTTTTTGATATTTGGACTGGAAACAAGACAAACATTCTAAGTAAGAACAGCATTTTTTATCAGCCTGAAAACAACCTCATAAAATTTATAATTCCAATACTGAAAGCAATCGGACAATACAGAATTCCAGACATAAAAAATACAATTTAGTAACAAAGTTTTTTTGTTGAGGATTTAAAAGCACAAATTTTTTAGGTACAAAAATACACTAAAATTGTGTTAACAACACTCATATTGTTTGTCTTTTGGCTATACTATTGAAACTGAGTATTTTAACGTTTATGGATTGGCCCCAATAACTTCCACTGTAAGTGTCTCATTGAAAATCAAAAATGTCTTTCTTTTTTATTTTACAGGGACAATCGGAAAATAATTTTTTTTTGTGATAATCAACATTATGTCACAAATGTCAATAGAGTTAACTTGCACTGATCCCAGGATATTACTATTCCTTGGCTCCAGAGTAATGAGGAGTGCTGTAAACTGACTCCTACTTGCCACAATATTGTTTGTGACTTCGCTCTTCTAAAAAAAAATTTTTTTTTGTTGTAAACTCCACTGACAGATCATTCCAAAATTAATGTTTAAAGGCAAGCATGTTGAAGATTAGCCGATAGACCGTCAATTCATTAAATAAGCTGTTTTCCTCAAGAAATTTGTTTATTCAGTGCTGAAGCCTCTCCTTAATTGACATGCATTAAAAATGCCTCATCTCCACCCCAGTTTACCTTAACATTGCGCATTATAAGTACACTCTTCGTCATTGTGAGTGTAATGTACTTGGTCAACAATTCCCAGCATCACTCCAGAAGAACTGCTTAGTGCAGAAAGCCCATTTAACCTATAAACTTATACACATGGAATTTCAAGTTGTCGAAGCACAAATGTCTGCGTGCTGACAAAATTTGGTGAAATTGTGCCCAGTAAATGACTTTAGTTACCTAATGAGCAAGCCTGCTTCTTGACAGGGCAGTTCCCTTACAACGGTCACCAAGACATACAAACAGTTGGTCAGTTGTCCACCATGGTGCAGTAGCATGTACATATAGCTCTTTAGGCAACATGTGACGCTCAGACTAAAATGCTGCCAATACAGTAGGCCTGTTTACAATATTGACTCAACAAGATCTTAGTAAAACTGGATATGGCTGCAGTTTCACTCGTAGGTTCCCATGACCCCACAGTAGGCAGCATGTATTTTACCAACACATCTTGCAGACAATGGCCAATAAAAAGAAAATTATAAAAGAAAACCATTTACTCCCTCCTCAGTTTATGGCACAAGGGGAGAAACAAAAACTGTTAAGGACCAGGTTAAGGAATTATGGAAAGGGAGTTTAATCAACAAAGACTTCCCAACCTGTCACATGTCTGCCAGCTAGTCAGAGCTGAAATGGGCATAGATGTAACATGCCCAGCCTGACCACAGGTGTTGCTGCAGCTAGAATGCCTCTAAGACTTCACAGTGTGTTTACTGTGACACGTTTGACTGGCAGCACCTGAGCCATTGTGTGTAAAATACATTGTGCTGTGACAGTCCTGAGAGAAGCTGACATGCTGTTAGTCTAAAAAAACAGATATACTAGATAAAAAGACCTGCTTGTCACGATTGAGTATAAAACCCAGCTTTGTGACATCAGTTATGGAGGCGTCACATATTGTCTGTCAACTGCTGAGTACGGAAGCTTAGGAATTGCCTTTGTGGTGCATAGGGAAACTAGAGCTGACTGCATGTTTCTTGTAAACTCCCCTGAAGCCAAAGGTAATCTGAAGGGGGAAACTTCTTGCGTTTGAAATGAAAGCGAAGGAAACACTGGTATTGAAGCTCAATGGGGAAGTGTAAATATGGGTCTTTAACTGAAACACTGTGGATTATGCCATAGCAGATTTACCATGGCAAACCAGTGTTTCAGTTCCACTATACAGAGTACATGTGAGATTCAGAGTATGAGTAACAGCAGGTATTGTTTTTACATTTTTACAAGTTTAAAATAGGACATGTAATGAAATGAATGTGCAGAGGTCAGAGAACTTATGAATGAAACCTGGGAACCTGTTTCACTAGCTGGGAACGCAACTCCAAAGCGACAACAAAATGCTCGTATGCAGGGGCAGTCAATCCTGCTCCTGGAGGAGTATACCCTCCTACAGACTTTAGCTTCAATCTGAACACCTGCTCGTCAATTTTTAAATAATCCTGAACACTTTGATTAGCTGGTTCAGGTGTTTTTGATTGGGGTTGGAGCTGAACTCTGCAGGATGGTAGCTCTCCAAAAGCAGGGTTTGCTACCCCGGCTCTAATGCCTCCTGTACTGCAGATCTCAACACCTGAGTTGTGGCGCAGCTTGGTCCTGCATGATTCAGAAAAGGAGACTGTACTCTTCAAACCTAACAACATGCTTGCAACAACAGGCCTATGGCTTTGCCATAGTAACCTGCTATTGAACCAAAAGACCACAGACTTGCATCTAACAGTTCTGCAGTAGCTACATTTTGGGGAGTAAAGAGATGCTTTCGGACAAAGGATGCCATTGTGTTTTACATATTGTGATTTATGCCATCTGTGTCTCTACATTCCACATTCCAACACCTTGGATCTTGTCTTGATACAGAGCAGGAGAAGGTGATTAGTTTGCAATCACTTTCACTACATTTGATCTTGACTGTTCCTTGGTGGTGGAAGGACCTGCCTACCTCAACTCGAGCAGCTGAGTCTTTAGCCACTTTCAAGAAACGCATCTTTTTTTGTCAACACTTGAGTTAATACTAACACTTACCATTCTATTATATATATATATTATATATATATATATATATACAGTGGGTACGGAAAGTATTCAGACCCCCTTACATTTTTCACTCTTTGTTATATTGCAGCCATTTGCTAAAATCATTTAAGTTAATTTTTTTCCCTCATTAATGTACACACAGCACCCCATATTGATAGAAAACCACAAAATTGTTGACATTTTTGCAGATTTATTAAAAAAGAAAATCTGAAATATCATATGGTCCTAAGTATTCAGACCCTTTGCTGTGACACTCATATATTTAACTCAGGTGCTGTCCATTTCTTCTGATCATCCTTGAGATGGTTCTACACCTTCATTTGAGTCCAGCTGTGTTTGATTATACTGATTGGACTTGATTAGGAAAGCCACACACCTGTCTATATAAGACCTTACAGCTCACAGTGCATGTCAGAGCAAATGAGAATCATGAGGTCAAAGGAACTGCCTGAAGAGCTCAGAGACAGAATTGTGGCAAGGCACAGATCTGGCCAAGGTTACAAAAAAATTTCTGCTGCACTTAAGGTTCCTAAGAGCACAGTGGCCTCCATAATCCTTAAATGGAAGACGTTTGGGACGACCAGAACCCTTCCTAGAGCTGGCCGTCCGGCCAAACTGAGCTATCGGGGGAGAAGAGCCTTGGTGAGAGAGGTAAAGAAGAACCCAAAGATCACTGTGGCTGAGCTCCAGAGATGCAGTCGGGAGATGGGAGAAAGTTGTAGAAAGTCAACCATCACTGCAGCCCTCCACCAGTCGGGGCTTTATGGCAGAGTGGCCCGACGGAAGCCTCTCCTCAGTGCAAGACACATGAAAGCCCGCATGGAGTTTGCTAAAAACCGCATGGAGTTTGCCAAGATGGTGAGAAATAAGATTATCTGGTCTGATGAGACCAAGATAGAACTTTTTGGCCTTAATTCTAAGCGGTATGTGTGAAAAAAAAACCAGGCACTGCTCATCACTTGTCCAATACAGTCCCAACAGTGAAGCATGGTGGTGGCAGCATCATGCTGTGGGGGTGTTTTTCAGCTGCAGGGACAGGACGACTGGTTGCAATCGAGGGAAAGATTAAATGGGGCCAAGTACAGGGATATCCTGAATGAAAACCTTCTTCAGAGTGCTCAGGACCTCAGACTGGGCCGAAGGTTTACCTTCCAACAAGACAATGACCCTAAGCACACAGCTAAAATAACGAAGGAGTGGCTTCACAACAACTCCGTGACTGTTCTTGAATGGCCCAGCCAGAGCCCTGACTTAAACCCAATTGAGCATCTCTGGAGAGACCTAAAAATGGCTGTCCACCAACGTTTACCATCCAACCCGACAGAACTGGAGAGGATCGCCAAATCCAGGTGTGAAAAACTTGTTGCATCTTTCCCAAAAAGACTCATGGCTGTATTAGATCAAAAGGGTGCTTCTACTAAATACTGAGCAAAGTGTCTGAATACTTAGGAACATGTGATATTTCAGTTTTTCTTTTTAAATAAATCTGCAAAAAATGTCAACAATTCTGTGTTTTTCTGTCAATATGGGGTGCTGTGTGTACATTAATAAGGAAAAAAATGAAGTTAAATGATTTTAGCAAATGGCTGCAATATAAGAAAGAGTGAAAAATTTAAGGGGGTCTGAATACTTTCCACTGTATATGTGTGTATATATATATATATATATATATATATAAATTAACAAAACCTTGCTACATGTACTGTGCTAGACTAATTGGGACTTGTCACAGCACTTGCATATTGTTGCCCTATTGTTGTTTCGATTGCTTGTGTTGTTCTCATTTGTAAGTCACTTTGGATAAAAGCGACTGCTAAATGATTGAATGTAAATAAATGCATGACAGCAGCTGCTTCTTTCGGTTCTAAGCCCATACTTGCCAAGGCGGCTTTTACTCTATTCTTCATGCCTCATTGTGACAGTCCAAATCATTGTTTCTCTCATCCACATCTACTGCTGGTCTGCGTCTACAGGCAATTTCTCCTTGATGAACAGCACATAAAGTGGCATTGGGTTGGGCTGTGATACGAGCAGTGCGGTCACCACCTCATTGTCCGAACTAGTTGGCAGGCTGCACTCATCAAAACCTAATGCATTTTGCCCATTACTGCTACAGAAAGTTTATTTTGGTTTCTTTCATTTTAGGAAAGGGGCTATATAATGGTTAGCAGGCAGTCAAAATTAACATCAAATCCCATTAGTGTCTCATGTTCCAAGGAAGCTAGACACCTGGCTGGAAATACAGGTACACCACAGTATTATTTTTAAATCTCAACTCTTTATATGCATATCATTTCAGGACTGGAAAAACACACTCACCCAGAACAGAGCAGTAATGCTGTCAAAAGCTGGAAGCAAAGAGCCCAGACAGCACACCACTTTCCAGGGTAAAGTCACTATCTAAGAAGTTGCAGGAATACCGAAATTCTGTCAAAATAAAAATCCTAATAGCTGTGCTCACCCCACTACAGATTCTCAGCATGAGGTGAGAAGATGAAAGAGGAAGTGATGACGTGCTTACGGAGTATATATGTGAGCCACATCATTGACACGCCACAAGGAGAGAACTTTGATATTGGGTTCTCAGAAAGAAGGGAATGAAGCCATTTCCACTGGCACACTACTGTTATTATAATTTGTTTTCAAAGTTATTAAATTATTATGATAGTTAATAACAGTAATTTTCCTCAGAGCACATGTAGTGCCCTTACTGATATTAAACACCATTTGGGAATGAGGGCTCACACAAAGCTTAATACATAGTATGCACTTTTAAACATTTAAGGTGGGGTAAAAATACTTAACATATCCTGTGTGCATTTAAGGGTCACTATGATAAGTGCCACAATGTTTTTTTAATAATTTATTGAATCTTTTAAAATATATATTGAATATATGATTTTTTTTGTTGCTATTCTTTCCTTTACTTTGACAAGTTTTAAAGAGACACAGGAAGCAAGATGGCACGGGGAAAAGGATCAGGTAAAGAACTCTAACTGGGACTATAGGGTCATCCAAAGCAGAACGTTATTGAAATGTTTTTTTTTTATTTTATTTTTTTATTCTGTTTAACACCGTCCAAACACATACAGGCATACATTAGAACACGGCAAAAGCTTGTCTGACAATACGGCAGAAAGTAATGGTTCCTAATGTAAGATTGATGGATAAAGGCGGGGCTTAGTAAAGGGTCAAACAGAGGTTATGTTTTAAGAACTTTCAAAAACTTTTACAGTACAAACAGTCAAGAAAAAAAACACAGTTAGCAGAAGGTAAATGAAAAGCATTATTTTGAAAGCACTTGAGTTATGCAGAAGATTGTCAGCCCTGAAAATGTACCTCATATTTGCTGAAAGTGAAAGCCGCCTGGAACAATAATGCTTTTATGGGGATTGAGTTACTGCTGCAGCTCAAATGCCTTAAGGTTTAGCATTTGAACAACGTTTTGTATTAAAACACGACAGACCAAGGTCGGCCTGTTGCTGCTGCATATCTTCTTATGGCTTGTCAAAACATTTTGAAAATTGGTTAGATAGTGTTTTTTTTTTTTTTTAATCAAATCAAGTCATTGAGTCGCACAGTTATTCAGTCATGTTGTCAACACAAAGATCTCAAAAGCAGAGCATCGTTAGTCCTTGATGGAGTCAAAAGCAATGAATGCAGGGGTGAAAAATCAATCAAGAGCGCAACACAAACCCGAAGCATCACCATGGAAACAAGTGCAACCCCGTTAACATTCCTTCATGCCAGACTAACCTGTTTACCTGGAGCTTTTCACTTCTTTGTGATGCATGATGTTGCTGTACTGTTTGTCTGTTAGCGTCCACAGGCTTTCAACCACAGCCAACTCTACTTCTCATTTATACAAAAGCTCTTTTACTTCCATTTGCATCTGATAATTAAAAGATGGACATGGACAAATGTGAATGAGTGTGGGAGACTGTCTAGAATAATCCCACCATCTGTCTCAGAAATGAAAAGTTCTGAAAGAAAAAAAAAAGAAAAAAAACCTTATCTTTCAGTGTAATGTGCTTGTCCTCACTGAAAGTGGAAAAGCTGCATGACATGACAAAATCACAGCCAATGAGAACACAGTTGATGTGTAAAATATAGTTATGCAGAGATTTCGGATCAATTGAATTTCACAGAGGGGCACAGAATTGCAAACCAAGTGCCTGAACAAAATGTTCTGTTGCTCATCACGGCTAAATCTGATTTAACACGAAAGAGCTTTTATCACTTGACACATTATTTGCATTGCAACTGGTTAGGACACTGCCTGACAGTCTACTTCTGGTCCTAAAAACACAAAGCCATGTAAGGATGGGTCAATACCACAATTTTGGCTTCGGTATGGTACAACAATCTAATACCGGTATATCGGTATAAATTGATACCATACAGGGTCTAAATTTTGGCACGGGTATAGATGTTCTTAAGATTATCTTAAGAAGTACTAAAGAAGAATCTTTAGTGTATTAAGTGCAAAATTAGTGCGTGAAAATAGAGCACTTTAAGTACATATGCGCCCTGTGATACAACACTCTTGTGCGCGTTTCGGACAACTGACAGAAATCACTGGCCCACGTCTTTTTAAACTCTGCCCATTTTGAACATCCAAGCGATTTTATCATTCAGTAGTAATGTACTTGGGAGCTCTTTGAGAGATTATACCAACAAACAACGCACACACAAGCTGCCTGTATAGAGTTGTTTTACCTTAAACGGTCAAATACACACAAAATTGTCCGTCTTAGTGAGTATTAACAAACACAGTCGGTTATATCTTACGTGAATTTAAATAGTTTAATAGCATGCGTCATTGCATGTGTAATAGTAGCTTATATTGAATATGTGAAGCCTAAAATACATGCTGCTGTCTGTCACTAAATAAAGTTTGTAACTTTAAATAGGTAAATCCATATAATTAATTTAATGTATTAACAGTGATTCAGTGTTATTTTACATTTGATTACTTTATTGAATTTCTTTATCTAGCATCTCTGTACCTGAATACTACTGTAAGAACTACCTAAACTTAAAGGCCCGCTGAAGTGTCTTGGAACACGCAGCATTATTCAATGTGTTGACTTAATTTCAACTGAAACAGGAAGACAGGGCGACATATCGAACAGCCCCGCCCCTTTTTTAAAATAGCCAAAAGCGTTTAGTTTATGTTACAGCTTGGCCAGAGTCGTTAGACTCTGTAAAACCTCAGTTTCCTTCTAATCTCTAACCGTTTCTCCTCCTAATGTCCTTTATATCGCTTTAAAATACAGCATACTGTGCAGAATTTAAATGGGTCCGATACCTTTTGTGGTCTGTGCCGACTTGCGCATATGATCCGCTCTGTGCTCTCGTGTCTCTGGACCAGAGCAGACTGTTCGCGCTGCAACGGTTCACGTGACACTAACATGAAAATGGACTTCATTTGCATCAATGGAACGCATATTTACACTGTCTGAATCATTCCCTATTCTGTATATATAATGCACTATGTGCCATTCACCATGTAAAAACTAGAAAATGTGTAAGCAAATGACCGATTTCTGCCGCAGTTTCAGTGTCCGTGTATAGTGTAGGAGGGGGCGGGACTTCAGATTCTAGAGAGCATTTGATTGGACCGAAGATTTGACGAGAAGCTGAAGTGCGATGTGAAGTAATGAAAATCCGTGATCCATTTTAGCGGAAGTGAGAGACTAAGCAAAATTCTGTTTTTACTGTTATTTCTATTCCTTATGTTCTATTTTTATTATTCTTCTTTATGTAAAGCACTTTGAATTACCATTGTGTATGAAATGTGCTATACAAATAAAATTGCCTTGCCTTGCCTAAGTTTTGAATGCTAGTAAATTTAGTATCTAGTAAATGCAAATTTTGTCATTGTTTTGGAACACACCAGCTTATTCATAACATTAAGGCTAACATATTCATACTAAAAGCAACTTACCAACTTAGATTTTGATTTCAGGGGGACTTTAAGTGCAAATATGAGATATAAACATCATTGGTTCAAACGCATGGTGGAGCTTTCATGTTATCTAAACGATTATATACAATTGATCTTATGTACGTGCGTTGATATAAATGTCTAAATTAGATAATTTGAATGAAGCACTGACTTGTCAGGATGAGCAAGTGACAGATGCTTGGCAAGGTTTGATGGATCTTCATTTTTTTAAGCAAAGCAATTATATGTCTACTGCTGTCATCATTAATTAGTTTTGGGCATGTTGAGCCCTGCCTTATCCATTTTGTTCCTCTATGTGGTCACATTTTCCAGTTTCGCGTCAGTTTGTGTAGCACACTGCCACCTAGCAGTGAACTTCGGAACCGCAGCGAACTTCGGAACAGCAGCATATACCGAAATGAGCAAAATCATGATATCGTACCGTTTGAAATAAAATATATACCGGTATTTTCCCAGTACCGGTATACAGTTCATACCTAAAGCCATGACAGGCATCACAGATTCAGGGGGAAGCTGAAATCACAGAATGATCCTCCTAAAACATGATAATTTATAGCAGCCATGAAAGGTATTCAATCATAAGGCCTGTAAAGGGAATGTAGCCAAGGACAGTTGACTAGTCACCCAACAACCTACTACTTTATTAGTGATAGATACCGCCTACGCAGTTTATTTAGGGGTCATATACACTCAAAAACAAATCGCAGTAAAATGCGGTGCTCCAACAATTAAGATTTGACTGAAATAAACAGGTTCAAAATTAACTTGACCCATCCCAACTTTCTAACACTGGGAATCTTCCAAACTATCTGCAGAGTGGCCAGGAACAATTCAAGTTTTGAAAGACTTTACAGCATTTTACTCTTATTGTTAACTCTACTCTAATTCCCCTTTATTACCTCACTGCGACTGGCAGAATGTGAACGGCAAGTTTATTATCATCAAATAGTCATCATTGACATGGAAATGCTCTAATGGTTGATCATGTGTTAATGTGTTCTGATGTATCTGACATCAAAGCTCAGGAGAGGTGAGGAAGCTTGAATTCTGAAAGGAAAATTGTGTTCCTCATGATATGATGTCTGTAAGACAATGTTAACATTGTAGCTTAGTTGTTATCATAATGATAGAATAAAAGAATTGCCCATAATTTATGGTTAACATGTTTTGAAAGCACAATGACAAAGGTCTAAAATGACTGCTGTTAGCATGCTAAAAACATCTCAGAAGAAAACAAGTGCTGCGTGGGTGAATTTCCGCAAAGGGCCTTGTAAAATGCAACATTACCAAGATTACAAAGACTTTAAATTCAACCCTTTAAAAGAACTGGCACTATAGCCATCAAAGCAGAACTTTTGCAACAAATTCGTCACCTACAAATGTCAAGATAATTTGGATTGTTGTGTTACCACAAATTCAACACAAATAAGATGCTTGAACACACATGTAAGATCCAGACAGGTGAAAGAGAATATTTTTGTGAGTTGAATTCATAAAGACTTCACTTGTTGTTGCCACCTAGTGGTGTAACAATGCAATCGACACAGATGTTATATGAAGCACCCAGTTATTTTCAAAAAGTGATTTATTCTATTTTGATCAGTAACAAAGATTAGCATTTATTGTATCTGAATAATAAACTTTTGTATACTTCTGTGATAATTGGAATATTAGTAACAGAAATAATGATACCGCATGTTTGAAAAGATTGTTTGTGAAGCTGTTTATATCTAAACACGACAGCGTGAATGCAGATTTGAGTGTCGCAATTTTATTTTTGTCAAAGGTTTAAAATCGAGAATGCGATCTTTTAAAGATTAATCGTGCAGCTTTGTGCCTCTCTCTCTTTGCGCCTCTCTCTCTTTGCATTGATATTTGACATATATGAGTAGCGCAAGGGCTTTTCAGTGCATTCATTGCTATAATATTCATGAGGTGAGATGTCTCTATTAAAGAATATGCTCCTCGCACTTCGCTCGCACCCATCACACCAGAACTGTTTTCGGAACCGGGCTGAAAAAAAAAAAAAAAAAGACACTTTTTGCCCGGAAGACATATCGTTTCATACACCATGATAATATCGAGACAATTTTGCTATCGCGATAAAACTAAATTGATAATACCGTTAATACCGTTGGCTTAATCACTCTGTCTCCTCTCCACCATTAAGCTGGTGTGTGGTGGGCGTTCAGGCGCAATATGGCTGCCGTCGCATCATCCAGATGGATGCTGCATATTGGTGGTGGTTGAGGAGATTCCCCCTTCCATATGTAAAGTACTTTGAGCACCCAGAAAAGCGCTATATAAATGTAACAAATTATTATTATTATTATAATAAATCACGGTACTAATTTAAATTCACACTCTGCACGAACACTTGGATATGTGAATAATAATAAGTGCACATTTAACACTAGAGTGAGCAGCCATGAAAAGTGGCTAACGTTAAAGTTAAGCCATGTTTGGGGGTGATGAATGACAGGTGAATGTTTGGATTTCCTGCCCAACATAATTACCACATGAACCAGCCATATTAACGGTCTGTACATCATGGACTGTGTGACTTTGCCAATTCCTGTGAGTTTTTTTTTTTGCGACTAACTGATTTGGTTGACTTAAGCCTCATATTATCTAATGGTTAACCAATGTTAACAAATGGAATCTTATTGTAAAGTGCTACCGACTATTCACATATATCTGTAACTTTCACTATTGAACAGATATGCTTAACATCCATATATGGTACAATGTCTGTAGATGTATATAAGCATATAACCCTTGACAGAAACATTTCATACGAAAATGTTCCATTTGCTGACCTCGTTCTTAATGACAGATTTTGAGAAAATGAGTGTGTGAATAAATGCAAAGGTCAGCAAAAAGCCAGCAGAACTTTAACCTCCACACTGAGTGATATCAAACGCCACAGGCAAAAGGTGATATTAAGCCTATCTATCTCTGTCAAAGATATTCAATTACTACAGGGCAATTTCCTTATGCACACTGGTGAACTGGCCTGGTTGTCTGATCATGTAATTCGGTTATTTATCTGATATACAGTTTTCATAAAACAAACAATGAGGACATGTTTATGAATTTTCATTATGACACTAATTTTATAGTATTTTTGCTTTCATTTTAAAAGCTCAATGAAACCTTGACCCTGTGTGAAGTGCTGTTTCTACAAACATCCTGTGACACTGTTCTATTGATGAGTATTAAAGTCAACATAAAGTCACCATTCGTAAACCCATGATGCTTCCCTAATGTGACAAATAACAGGATATTCAATGACAAAACAGTGTAAGGCAGGACTTGAATTTGTCCATGAGGAATTGACTCCATTCGGTCATAGCTGAATAAAATACATGCCTAGTTATTTGTCCTTTGGTCAAGATTATTCAGTTGATGTTGGCGAAATGTTAAGTTGTTTGAGAGCAGATTTCATCCTTCAGCCTTCCAATAAACAAGGTAATGAATGAATTTAATCCACTCTTAATAAAAGTCTGTCGTGATCTGCACACTGTTAGTCTGTACATGTGTGTTTCCTTTTCAGACATCAAAGAATTTGAAGTACCTGATGTCTGTTGGATGTGCTGGTACATAAGCATGTGTGTGTAAGAGCAGCTCAGGTGATGTGAAGTAACCTGGTATACATCAAAGGTAGAAAGATCAAAACCGCCTTCTTTTTTGCTCGTCTATTACGGGGTGGAGAGAGAGAAAGTGTGTGTAAAAGTGCATTTCTACAACCTGAATATGACTCCTTGGCATTTTCTTGAAAATGTCATTAATAGCATAAGAGAGGCAGAGATGTGTGATTAGTTGGTGTGTGGAGGGGTTATTATAAACTCTCTGTAAACACATCTGTCACTTTCCCATTGTCTCTCTCTGTATGTTTGAGAGTAGACAGCTTCCTTCATAATGGGAGCAATTTAGTTTTGACACATTGCAAATGTGCCACTTTGCAAGGTCCAAACTAAATGTGTGGCCAACTGAGAAAATTTACCATCCATGAAACTGTATTTTTCATTATATATACACTGAACAAAATTACAAACGCAACACTTTTGTTTTTGCCCCCATTTTTCCTATTAAAGGCCAATTTCTCTCAAATATTGTTCACTGTCTAAATCTGTGTTAGTGAGCACTTCTCCTTTGCCGAGATAATCCATCCACCTCACAGGTGTGGCATATCAAGATGCTGATTAGACAGCATGATTATTGCACAGGTGTGCCNAACTGTATTTTTCATTATATATACACTGAACAAAATTACAAACGCAACACTTTTGTTTTTGCCCCCATTTTTCCTATTAAAACCAGTCAATATCTGGTGTGACCATCATTTGCCTCACGCAGTGCGACACATCTCCTTCACATAGAGTTAATCAGGTTGTTGATTGTGGCCTGTGGAATGTTGGTCCACTCCTCTTCAATGGCTGTGCGAAGTTGCTGGATATTGGCAGGAACTGGAACACGCTGTCATATACACAGATCCAGAGCATCCCAAACATGCTCAATGGGTGACATGTCCAGTGAGTATGCTGGCCATGCAAGAACTGGGATGTTTTCAGCTTCCAGGAATTGGAATTTACCGACTTAAAAACCTTAAAATCCTTCCAAAAAANCCTTCAAAAAAAAAAAAAAAAAGTTAAAAAGTAGATCAAGAATCATTTTGGAATCGGATCGTGACACCCAGAATCGGAATCGGATCGGATCGTGAGGTGACTAAAGATTCCCACCCCTAATATTATGTATATATATATATACACACAGTGGGTATGGAAAGTATTCAGACCCCCTTAAATTTCTCACTCTTTGTTATATTTCAGTTTTTCTTTTTTTAATAAATCTGCAAAAATGTCAACAACTGTGTGTTTTTCTATCAATATGGGGTGCTGTGTGTACATTAATGAGGAAAAAAAATGAACTTAAATGATTTTAGCAAATGGCTGCAATATAACAAAGAGTGAAAAATTTAAGGGGGTCTGAATACTTTCCGTACCCACTGTAT
>RJVU01019258.1:711948-729538 GCA_003731715.1 Anabarilius grahami
TGTAGCGAATTAACTCAAAGGGGAAATATTAATAATTATTCATAACTAATTATGATTGTTAATTATGATTAATTATGAATATTTGAATCAGTTAATCAGATTAACTTGATGTAGCTACATTAAAATAAAAATTAATCAATCAGTTTCATTCTGTGAACACTCAATATTGATTATTAATTAATTCTAAGAGAAGGGTATTTTTCATGGCCATAGAAAAATAATTATTTCTTAGCATTTACAGAACTTAGAGCTGGTAGCAAAATCTAAATCATTTAAGAGGCAATCTATTAGCAGACAGGGAGTCAGAACCAAATATGTATTGTGCACAAGTTTTATTAACTAAATCACGAACACAATTAAACTAACGAACACATACATACACAAGTCACACACACATAGGTAAAATGAGCAATGATAGAGTTGAACTGGAAGTGGGACAGGAAATGGAGCTATGGAGAAGCCAAAAACCAGGAAAGAATCATCAGTATTCATTTACAAAGCTCCTTTGTTAACAAAGGTGGTTCACAACTTTAACTAACTAGCAGCAATTTAGTATATCATACGATACTTGCATTAGGCCTCTGCCATTTTGAAGAGCGTCTGGATACACTGTGGCATGAGGAAGTCCTGAGAATTCAGTCTGATGGTGCTGAAGTTGCATTCGATGTCTTCTGCGTTGAATGAATAACCAATGACAAACTGGCATGGTTACGTTGAATCTTGATGGGGAAGAGTCCTTTTCTCTCCCAGTTAAGCACATGGCTGGGGTGCAGGGCAGGACTACAAGCCTGGCGGGCCCACAGGCAGCACCCCCCCACAGATGCAGTTTCGGTCGGATCACCAAGAGAGAGGGAGGAGCATTGTGCGCTGGCTTTTAACCTCTGGTTGCATTTCCGAGCGCCAACATTTCTCCTGTGGGAGCTTTTACGACCGAGCATGATTAAACTGGGCCGTGTGGATTTGTGTCCATTTATACTCCCATTAATGCAACAAACACACACTGCATCCGATGAGGAAGTCACATACATAAAAATGTCAGTCGTGAAATGAGCATTAATTTGATAGGAGACACGATATATAAGTGAGGTTACATGAACTAGTAGTTCTTATCATAAAATATGCATAAAATACCATAAAAGCGACATTTTGCAAGACAGTTATAATAATACACAATGTCCTGGGTTGCATGTTCACTTATAGAACAGTTCATCTGTAAATGAATGCAGGAGAGTCTGTTTTTACAGGCTTTATGTCTTGTCTTCGTAGCCTGACTCACAATGACTGAACTAACCAGAGGCCTGCATAGTTTCAGCTCGTAAAACCATGGCAACTAGTTTTATTACCTTGGGGGGTCGGGCAGACACCCCGGGTTTGCATTCGGAGAGGGGTTTTAAGAATATTTGTTAAACATATCAAATATTTGTTTCTGATTTATCTTAGTCGTTACCATATATTTCTACTCTCACACACACTTACATTCTCCTTTTATATACATATATTTCTACTCTCAAGCACATAAATTCTCCTTTCACATTATATTTCTACTCACACACTTACATTCTCCTTTCACATACACATATATTTCTACTCTCACACACTTACATTATTCTTTCACATACATATATATATCCTCCTCTCACACATACATTCTCCTTTTACATACATATTCTACTCTCTCACACACTTACATTTTGCGTTAAGCTTGGTTTATACTCGCCGCGTCCGCACAAGCAAGAATGTGTGCACGGCAAAAAAGACATCATCGCGGTGTGCGAGTGGAGTGTGCGAGACCCCATTTCGCCTGGCATTGTGCATTTCATTTTTTGTAATTTGGGAGCAGCTCCGTTTCCGAAGATGCACGACTTTGAGCTGATTCTGGCCGAGTAGGTACGTCTGCAACGGCATCTTTACCAGTACCCAGTTTGCTTGTCCAAATTAATTGCTTATATTCACAAAATGAGCCTGCAATAGCAGAAATAAATCTTTTTAATTAAAATAAAGGTCTATGTTTAATAAAAGTTTTATTTTAAAAGAGATTGTTGTTTATTTTAGTTTTATACATATGTTCTCATATCCATATATATCGTTCAAATGTCAAGTAATAATCTCAAGGTATACTGGATTTTACACGATTCTTTGGTTCTTTTGTAGTGTGAGTTTGTTGAAGTGTATAATAAAAAACAAACATCGGGCAAATTCTAAACGGAAGGGAGCATGAACCTTACTTCTCACCGCTGCTTCCTGATGTTTTAGAGAACAATTACTCCGAGTCACCCCTGTTGGTTCAAAGAATAGTACAACGGCGAGTGCGTCAAATATAAACGCCTCATCCGTTTGGGGAGGAGAGCGTACAGTCAGCAGAGGCTCGCGCTGCGGAGCCAGGCGAAAGTATAAACAAGGCTTAATTCGCTGCAAATGTGTCTATTTACAACGTGAATTTTCAGCATTGAGTATAATAGCCAAGCACAGGCATTTCTGCTAAAAATAATGGCCAATCAGGTGTTTAAAGTTACCGGTTGGTTGTGAGACTCAATATCCTTCAAAACAATGAACAAGTTTCTGTTTAGTGCCAGTTTAATAAGTCCTAAGCTCACAAATCCTCTCATAAAAAACAAAGCGTAGTAGACACATTGTAATTTAAAGATTTATTTTAAAGACTTTGTGACTTTTCCTACTTTAGTACATAAAGCGCCGGAATTTGACAACTGATTTTTAAACCTAGTCATTTTATAATTTCTAGCGTAATTATAAATTCAAAAGCAAAACTGGTTGGAGAGTGGAAATGGCTAATATGAGCCAATAAGTCCTCACCTGCCGCCATCTACTGGTTATAGTGGTATTTTTCGTGTCTTTTTTATTTTTAAATAATAGTGTTTGTTTTCCATCAAATTTTGGATTTCTAACATCTTGAAACTTTCAGTTTTACAAATGGGGACAATCTCTGAAGAATTAATAAATAATATTTTTTTGTCATCATATTCAAAATAACATTTGAAGTGCTGGAATGTCCAATCACATTTACAATTATATTGTGTTTCTTATTCAAATGTTCCCATTATTTTCAAGTCTGAATTGCAATCAATAAAACTGGTTCATTGGCAAATTAGGCAATTGTGACAACTGCATTAAAATATAAACACCGCATTTACTTTGGTTTTGTGTCAATGAAGGGGTACTTGAGCCTTATTGATGGGGTTGTAGGGGTACTTTAGGGTAAAAGGTTTGGGAACCATTGGTTTAGATTATTTAATCTGTAAGTACTAAAGATACATCATTAAAAAACAAAACAAACAAACAATAACATCAACCTTTATGCTGGGTAAATAAACAACCCAATTTTCTGGGTAAAATTAGACCAAACTGTGTTCTGTCCTATATTTTACCCAGCCCTTGGGCTAAAAACAACCCAAAATATACACATTTATGTGAAAGGAGAATGTATGTGTGTGAGAGAATAAATATATGCATGTAAAAGGAAAACGTAAGTGTGTGAGTACAAATATATGCATGTGAAACGAGAATCTATGTGTTTGAGACAGTAGACATGTATGTACAGTGTCTCACAGAAGTGAGTACACCCCTCACATTTTGGTAAATATTTTATTATACCTTTTCATGTGACAACACTGAAGAAATTACACTTTGCTACAATGTAAAGTAGTGAGTGTACAGCTTGTAAATTTGCTGTCCCCTCAAAATAACAACACACAGCCATTAATGTCTAAACCGCTGGCCACAAAAGTGAGTACACCCCAAAAGATTCCAGGAGACAGACAGTTACTCTAGGAGATCTGGACAGGGCCGTCGAAGGTCCTTAACCTATCAGCAGGACCAGTATCTGCTCCTTTGTGCAAGGAGGAACAGGATGAGCAGTGCCAGAGCCCTACAAAATGACCTCCAGCAGGCCACTGGTGTGAATGTCTCTGACCAAACAATGGGGTGTCACCCATGAGGGTGGCCTGAGGGTCTAATGTCCTATAGTGGGCCCTGTGCTCACTGCCCGGCACCGTGGAGCTCGATTGGCATTTGCCATTGAACACCAGAATTGGCAGGTCCGCCACTCGCGTCCTGTGCTTTTCACAGATGAGAGCAGGTTCACCCTGAGCACGTGACAGACATGAAAGGGTCTGGAGAAGCTGTGGAGAACGTTATGCTGCCTGTAACATCGTTCAGCATGACTGGTTTGGTGGTGGGTCAGTGATGGTCTGGGGAGGCATATCCATGGAGGAACGCACAGACCTCTACAGGCTAGACAATGGCACCCTGACTGCCATTAGGCATCGGAATGAAATCCTTGGACCCATTGTCAGACCCTACACTGGTGCAGTGGGTCCTGGGTTCCTCCTGGTGCATGACAATGCCCGGCCTCATGTGGCGAGAGTATGTAGGCAGTTCCTGGAGGATGAAGTAATTGATACCATTGAATGGCCCCCACGCTTGCCTGACCTAAATCCAATAGAACACCTCTGGGACATTATGTTTCGGTCCATTTGACGCCACCAGGTTGCACCCCAGACTGTCCAGGAGCTCAGTGATGCCCTGGTCCAGAACTGAGAGGAAATACCCCAGGACACCATCCATCGTCTCATTAGGAGCATGCCCCGTCGTTGTCAGGCATGCATACAAGCACGTGGGGGCCATACAAACTACCGAGTACCATTTTGAGTTGCTGAAATGAAATTTGAGCAAAATGGACTAGTCTGCTGCATCATTTTTTCACTTTGATTTTCGAGGTGTCTTTGAATTCAGTTCTCTTTAGGTTGATCATTTTCATTTCCATCAAACAATGTGGCATCCTTTCGTTCCAAACACATTACCCATTCCATATCAGTGCATATATAAAACATGATATTTTTCCCCATTGAGATCTGATGTGTTTTCAAAGTGTTCCTTTAATTTAGTTTGAGCAGTGTAGTTTGCCAGGTCTTCTTAGGTAAATGGAAAACCTACTTAAAGAGGATGTTCCACATTATTAAGCACAGTTCTCATGCAATATGGGGAGGAAGAAAGATCTTTCTGAAAATAAAATGCATGAAATGGTGCAATGTTATGCAAAAGGTATGAAAAACAACTAATATATTGTGAAAACTGAATGGAGATTATCAAACTATCATAAGATTTGTTAGTGATTTAGAGCACAGCTGAACTCGGTCAGATCAAGGTTTATTCAGGAAAGTTTCTGTCAAACAAGTTAATTGTATTAAAAGGGCAGCTATAAAAAAAAAGCCACTGTTGAGCAGAAAACAGGTATTTGAAGCTGCTGGTATCACTGGAGTCTCAGAAACCTCTCCATGCAGGCTAGCAGTTAAGGTGAGTAAAGTTGCATTTCAGCCACCCCTAACCAAAGCTCACAAAGAGAAACGTGTACATACGTGAATATATGCATAAGTGAAAGTGACATTCTGAGTAACCCTCGGAATTTGTCCTCTGCATTTAACCCATCCAAGTTAGTGCACACACACAGGAGCAGTGGGCAGCAATTTGAGCCATCATTATGTGAACTATTGCACCTCATCTGCAACATCTCCCTCCTTTAAAACCAATGTTTAATTGCTCTAATACAGCAAAAACAAATCTCCCCAGAGAAATCAAGGAGGTCATTCAGGTGCTTCATCACAACAAGATGGGCTTCCTCAGGATAATGCGTATAAAAATGCTCAATGCTTCGTATTTCTGAATTTTCATAAAGGCACATACCAAATGTGAAAATTTGGAATGGAACCCCAGCTATTGTCTCTTGCTTACACAGGCAGCATCATACGTGAAATGGATATTTACATTTAAGCATTTGGCAGGCACTTTTATTCAAAGCATCAGTGCACTTAAAGTGTACATTTTGCCATTATGTGTGATACCTGGCAATTATACCCATGACCTTGACATTGCTGGCGCCATGCTCTACCAGTTCTAACAGGTGGGCAAACAGATACTGACTGATTTCGATGGTTCTACATAGAGACAAAGCACATTGGATTTCAATACAGGCAACAGGAGATAATGTAATTTCGATTTTTTTCTTCGTCTTGGATTTATTTTTTCACTCAGTTAACTTCTACAAGTATTCTTGTAGAAGTTCTACAAAATATATACACACAGTGCTGCCTTAAAGAGTGGTCCACTGGTTCATTGTCCATTATCAATAGTGTAGCGATGCATTAAGTTTTACATTGGTCAATGTTGCGAAATCGCACATTCAAGTTAAACAACCTTGAATCAGACTGATCAAAGGTAATTGAAACACACACCTTGAGAATTTGGAATTAGGAAGTCTAGCAGTTACATTATTTATATATTTCCTAACAGGGAATGACCAGAAGGACTGTATATTGTTCAGCATCAAAGAGGGAAGTCTGACATGCTCTGCTATCAGTGGATGCACACAAGGGCTTTTGAAAGGGTTGAATGGGCATATCTTTTTGAAATGCTAAAGAGATTTGGATTTGGTTGATTGGCTTGTTCTATAAAAATCCTATAGCTGCAGGGCTGATCAACAACATGGTGTCAAAGTCATTCAACATTTCCAGAGGCAGGGCTCCTCTGTCCTTTTTATAATTGCCACAGAACATTTTGTAGAGCATAAAATAGCCTTTGCACTATTGATGTCTTACTCTATCTAAACTGCCTTGACACATCTAATCCCACTTACTAAGTCTTATTGACACATTTAGGAAAACATCAGGCTGCAGAATCAATAAGCTGCAAGATTCTTTGTTACCCATAGTGATATAATTAACATTATGAAACTGAACCTTGTCATGCCGTGGTTGCACACAATGACCAAGTAGTGGATGTAATTGCAGCAGTATAGTTTTTATTAAACAAAGAACTCAAAACAACACTTACTTTGAAATGAGAACAAAACAACCGGGTATATCATAACAAGAACTGACCATGAACTGATTGAAATGCAGATCTTAAATAGATAAACCAAACCAATGACAGAATTAATAACAGGTGTGCAAATTAATCAAACAATGAAAAACTATGGAAACAGATGAAAACCAAGGAAATTGAACTAAAACGTGCAAAACCCACCCAAAACACAAACAGATAAACCGTGACATTATCCCCCCTCAAGACTGCATAACCTCACACCTTTTTGATAG
Organism: Anabarilius grahami; assembly: GCA_003731715.1. NCBI lineage: Eukaryota > Metazoa > Chordata > Actinopteri > Cypriniformes > Xenocyprididae > Anabarilius > Anabarilius grahami. The sequence goes on from RJVU01019258.1 coordinate 719,055, forward strand.
CAACATCCTCAAAAAACAGAGTCAAACAGAAGTAGGTGGGAGGAGGCTTAGGTGGGGGATGCAGTGCAGGAACACAAGACGGGCAGGGCCAGGGTTGAAGCAGAGGCAGGAGGAGCCAGGGTGGAGATGAAGGTGGGAGGAGCCAGTGCAGATCACCTAGCAGGATGACCAGGATGCAGGCCCACAGCGTAGTTGAGGGAGGGAGGAGCCATGGTGGAGGCTTGGCAGAAGAAATCAGGGGGACGACTGACTGAGATGCAGCTGCTGGCAGTGAAGACCCAGGCAGAGACAACAAACTGAAGGGACTGGACATCACAGAAGGTCTTGGAGTTTAGTGACGAGCAACCATGGTGGAGCCAGGGTGCCGGAGGACTGAGATGAAGGCGTAGCTGGAGGGAAGGAGGAGTCCTCTGGAGCCAAAAGGGTGGAGGGACGAGCACAGCTGAAGTCCCATAAGTCCATGGTAGAGCGATGACTGACCAAGACGGAGCCGGAGGGACGAGGGTCCCGGGTGGAGCCGAGGGGGCGAGGAGCCAAGGCAGAACCAACTGCTCGACAGGCTGACGTGGAGTCACGGGCTTTGAGGTTATAGCCGGATCTAGTGGGTCGACACTCCAGGCCTGGTCCAGCGAGCTAACAGTACGAGGCTGATCCAAGAAGGTTAGATCAGGCAGAGTAGGAGGAAACGAAGGGCTGGAGTGAGAGAATGCAGGCAGGGCTGAAGGACTGAGCAGTGAAAGGAGGGATTCACAAAATGTTTTCTCAGATGATAGAGGACAGACATACATTGGTCGACAAGGAACTTTCACTGGGCAGACTCAAAACAGGCAGAGGAGGTGGGCGTGGGAGGCAGGGCGGGAACACAAACTAACAATTTGGTGCTGAGTGAAGAAACAAGCTAGTTCCACGTCATCAAAACTCCACCAGGAGTCCCTTGGTGACTGACATTGTTGACGGCTCAGTCCCTCAATGTCTGACGTTTTTGCACCTGGTCGAACGATTAGTTGGGCTCGGGCTCAGGGGCGATCTTTTGCCCAGTTTTGCTCACTGGAGCTGCTATCGTGGCGGGCTCCAGCTCCACATCATGCGGTGGGCTCAGGCTGGTCTGTTTCTCTCCTCACTCTCCCCAATGTTGTAGGGGGATCTACACTGCAACTACACCCAGTCAACGTATTTCTTGAAGTTCCCTTCTCCGGGCAGGCGTGCACAGGATGATGATTCAAAACCCACCCGGAAAAATACACAGAGACTGTAATCATCATAGTGAACGACAGAGACCAGGTCTAAATACCTCTGCAAATGAACCACAAGGGACAGATCCCCCTGGAAGAGGAGGAGAATTTTCACTGCAGGTATATCCATCTTTATCTGGTCAGTACTTCTGTCACGCCACGGTTGCATTCAATGATGAAGTAGCGGATGTAAGTTCAGCAGTATAGTTTTTATTAAACAAAGAACTCAAAACAACACTTACTTTGAAACGAGAACAAAACAACCGGGCATATAGCGACAAGAACTGACCATGAACTGAATGAAACACAGAGCTTAAATAGACAGACCAAACCAATCAACAAAATTAATAACAGGTGTGCTTATCAAACAACGAAAAACCATGGAAACAAATGGAAACCAAAGAAAATGAACTAAAATGTGCAAAACCCACCCAAAACCAAAACAAACAAACACAGATAAACCCTGGAAAACCTATTACTAATACATATTGACCAACAGATTGTGGATTTAATATCTTAATAAAGAATTTAAAAAATAAATAAATAATGCTCCCTGCATTATTCTGAGATGAGGCATCAGATCAGGTGATAAGGCGGCTCTCAAAACAGCAAGAGCCAGTCTCTCATGGCATCAGAAAGGGAAACCAACAGTATGCTAAAAAAAATAATTTAAAAAAATAAAAATAAATAAAAATCAACAAACACTTCAGTGACAGCAAAGACACTCGGACCCTGTGGCAAGCCATTCAGAGCATTACTGACTACAAGCCCCTGCCACAGGCCTGTGATGATGACACATCCAGATGATCCAGATGTTGACACTCCCAGATGCACTCAACCTTTTTTATTTATGGTTTGAGTTGCAGAACAACACACATCCACAAAAACTTCCCACACCTCCCAACGACAAGGCGCTCTGTCTGTCTCCAGACGACGTAAGGAAGACCCTATCTAGGACTACGCAAGGCTGCAGGTCCTGATAACATACCTGGCCGTGTACTGAGAGACTGTGCTGCACAGCTGACAAATGTCCTAACAGATATCTTCAACATCTCGCTGAGCCAGGCAGTCGTCCCCACGTGTCTCAAGTCCACAATTATTCAACACAATCCCTCAACAGCTTATCAAAAAACTAAACTTGCTGGGCCTCAACTCGTCCCTCTGTAATTGGATCCTGGACTTTCAAACCGAAAGACCTCAGTCAGTCCATATCGGCCACAACACCTCGAGCACTACCACACTGAGCACAGGTGCCCCACAAGGCTGGGTGCTCAGCCTTGTGCAGTCGTTGAACCACGACTGCACTGCCAAGTTCAGCTCCAACCACATCATCAAGTTTGCCGATGACACAACGGTGGTAGGTCTCATCAGCAACAATGATGAAACCCTCAACAGAGAGGAAGTGGCACAGCTGGCTGAATGGTGTGGTGCTATCAACCTGTCCCTCAATGTGAAGAAGACACAGGAGGTTGTGATGGACTTCAGAAGAAACTCTACTGACCACCTCCCACTAACTATCAGCAGCTCGACTGTTGAGAGAGTCAGCAGCACTAAATTCCTGGGGGTGCACATCACAGAGGATCTCAGCTGGACCACCAACACCACGTCACTCTCCAAGAAGGCACAACAGCGCCTACACTTTCTCCACCGGCTGAAAAGAGCAAGTCTCTCTCCACCCATCCTCACAACATTCTACAGAAGAACCATTGAGAGTCTGCTGACCAGCTGCATCACTAGTATGGGTATGGGAACTGTAGCGCCACAGACCGCAAGACCCTCCACCGGACAGTGAACTCAGCTGCAAAGATCATCTGTGTCCCTCTCCCTTCCATCCAGGACATTTTCCTAGCACGATGCTCCAGCAAAGCCAACAGTATCGTGAAGGACCCCTCCCACAGTCTATTCCAGCTCCTACCATCAGGAAGACGGTATCGGAGCACCAGGGCCCGCTCCACCAGACTGCTCAACAGCTTTTTCCCCCAGAGAGCCCTGAACTCAAATCACCCCGCCCCCCTCAAAAAAAACCATACAAACCCATGTATGTCTGCATTTATGTAAATATGTAGCACCATGGTTCTGTGAGGCACGACATGTAGTGGAATGACAATAAAGCTCAACTTGACTTGAACTTGACAAAAACATGTTTTAGAACTCCTTTGTGGCTAGATACTATAAGAATGTTTTAGAATTTTAGAATCTACATCTCTGGAATTTAAAGTTAATTTTAATTTTTTTTGCAACAATGTAACTATCTCTGTATCTGTACATCATGATGTACACCGGATGTGTTTGTAGATTCTAGTACTCCTTCACATTCACGTGTACTTATATGATTCACAAATATTAAAATGATAAATTTGTCTTTTTTTTTTTTTACATTGCTATAATGCAAGTTAGATAAGATAGAATGCAAATAGACAGACTATTATTTAAAATGTAAGTCAGGGGTGCACAGTCTGCTAGAGATCTATCCTCGTGGAGTTTACATCTAACCTGCTCTAATGCACAGGGTCACAGGATTTTTCTCTTTCAAAATGAGAGGCTGGAGGACATGTGAAAATGAGAATAGCACTGCATGTGAGACAAGCTGAATACTGGAATTATTGCAATACACCTGGCTAATGTGCACTTTCTTCAACAGTGTTACATTAAGACAATGTCCTGGACATCTGTATGGAATGTATGAAGTTCAGAGGTTTGGTATCACTGTCTACAAAATGTCTCATTGCATTACACAGAAAGAAAGTCAATATCAGAGCAGTTATGAGAGATGGCTGATAGAAATCCCAAACACCATATCAGCAAAGAAAATACATTACGCTGTATGAATAGAGGGCTTCTGAAGACATTTCCTTTAATACATTTTTAAACATATTGACGTGATTGATCGGTTGTCACACAGAAATGTGGTGTGTATGACCTTTACCTTGCATCTGCAGAAAGATTGAACAATCTTGGGTTTTTTCTTTCTTTTTGCCAGAAAAACATGAGTATTTTTTATGTTTCTGCCGCTTTAATGATGTAACTAAAAGTGCCTCTCTCTTCTGTTTTGTTTCTAATCAGTCAACAGCACACTGATGCCAAGCTTATGTTTTCAATTTGGCGCACCTGCTGTGAATCTCTGGTGCGTTTTTCCTCCTGGGACCTGCTTTTGTCCTCTATAGGAGGATTTTTCTTTTTTTTCTTTTTTTGGTGAATTTGTCTGTGACCATACATGCCACATTTTTAAAACCACATGCCTGGTGAATTCTAATGTGGGCATCCTGGGCTTTCTTCAGAGAATTCAAATGTTTGGGGGTTTAGCTACAGGATTTTTTTTTTATAAATGTCTGCCCAGCCCAATTTATAGAAAGCCGAACAATAGGCATATTAGTTTATCATTTATTATTTGATTGATTGTCATGTTCTTGTAAATATCAAAGTCTCAACATTCTGGGACTCACCCCCCATAAAAAATGTGCACAGTTTTGTTGTTGTTGTTGTTAATATTGTTCATATTTGATACATCAGGCTTTTATGGCTCATATAGTATGATAGAGAGAATATGGAACTCATACTTAAGGAAGAAAAACACCTACATTTTATATAGAGGCCTAAACTGAACAAAAATATGCAATTTGATGCAGTTTCTGATATTTATATGGGCAAAAAGAAAGATGAAATTCCAAAGCTTGTAATGTAAATGATTGAGAACTTTATAACAGTTTAGAAGTTACTTACATAAATTCCATATAAATATCAATATCTCCAATAATATGTCTTAGTAAGATATTTAAATGCTTAGTTTTATGATCAAAGCTCTGCAGTTTTAAAACATATAATACAATGCAATACAATCATGATTGAGAGATGAACAAATAAACTCTGATGATCTGATGATCATATTTAACACTCAAATTTTAAATGACTTTTCTAAAAAAAATTATGTATGGATAATAAGGTAAACCAAAGTTGCTGCAGTCCAGTAAGTGTTCATTTTGAAATATCACTAACAATATCAAAGATATTCTTATGTTTACTTTATAAAAATCAGTAAAGATTTCATAGCAAAAAGACATGTGAACCACGAGCTGAAGGTGGATGTTTTTACAATTATACTAAAAGGCATTTAACTTATTAAATTAAAATAACTTAAGTATAAAATAAACTAATCAGATGACAAAAGGCATGTAGTAGATTGTGTGCAACAGGTTTTACAGCAAAGTTTTGATTATGTTGATAATTTAGAGGCCTTGGAAACTCAAATATGATACTGTAGGCATTATAGGGTTAATAACTAAGCCCTGGTTTAGCAGTTGCATGTATATGATATTTGTGCAAAATTCATAATTCATGTTTACTTCATGCAAAACAAAAAGTGTTTGGCTGAGACTCACAAAGTCTCGGTTTAGTTTGAGGTTTGATAGCATTCGTGTGCATACACACTGTATAATGCAGCATAAATGATGGATGCTTACTTACATAAACTGAAATGCTTATGAGGAAGCCTGAATGAACATAAAACAAACCCTCTTATTTACTCTTCAGCTAACTGCAGGTAATTATTGTGCGGCAAAGTTAAATCCAGCCTCCATTTCCCCCACAGCCTGAATTTGCAGTCACAGTGCATTTTTCTTCTACCCGTTTGTATTTGTATCAGACTCACCCCTATAGGCTGGAAGATAAGACCATCAACTTCATGGCTGACCTGCGAGGTGAAACTGCCCTCCAGGAGCTGTGAACAAAGCAAAAGACAATGAGAATGTATAATGTGTATGTGGCATAAAAAACATGTAGCCTGTGGGCAGAGAAAATCACCAGGACAGAGGACAAGACAGCTAAATATTAGTTAGAAAAAAAAAACTTCCAGGTAAAGTTTCCAAAACAGATTTCCCCAAACACTCTCTCCATCTGCCTTTTTTTAGCGCAGTCTCAAATTCACACCACTGAGCCAGAAGTTGACATGTCAGACTGCTTCCACAAACACAGTCATGTTTTGAAAGAGCCACAGAGCCTCAATGTTAGTCTTTTAGAGAAAATCAACATATGAACAGCTTACTGCTTACATATGAAATGTTCGAAACACAAATTAAGATGTTTAGAAGATTTTCTGTCCCTCCATTGAAAGTCTGTTCCATCCAAATTCTAACACTCAGAAAGTTCATATAGAGATTGTAAAAGTAATCCATTTGAATCGAGTCCTCTCAAGTCTTACCAATCCTTCTGAAGAGAAACAATCACTTTAAACAATGAACAGATTTAATTTAAGCTTTTATTCACATAGAAACATCGATCAATTCACATATAGCACATCAAATATGTTAAAAGGAAGCTGTATTGTGATCGATTGATGTGCAAGAACCATTGAGGTTTTTTCTCATGCGTCAAGCAAGTATGGTTGAGCTTTTGTTTACCATTTGAGTGCCTCATGTGTTGATCAATGTTTATATGTGAATAAAATCTGTTCATTATATAAAGCCATCATTTATGAAATGTCAAAAAACTTCTTGAGGTGTCAAAATTTTGGGTGAGTGGACTTTCAATGAAGGTACAAAAAAATCTCTTGGGTTTCATCAAATGTTCATTTTTTTTAAGAAGATGAACGAAAGTCTTATGGGTTTGCAATGACATGAGGGTGAGCATGAATTAGGATGACAGAATTTTGGGTGAATTTATGTTCCTTTAAATGTTCCTTTAAATGTTCCTGAAAAAATTCAACATGAGCCTGGATACTGAATAAGAGAAATGTATACAAGGACTATTTGATCTACTGGGAGTTGATACAAAGACAGGCATTGTTTAATCTGTACTGATGAATCAACAGTAACACCAGAAACATGTACAATAAAGTCCATTTTGACTTTGAGGAACATCCTTGAGAAATGGTGTCCAATATCGAATGTAAACAATACATTATAGAAAGGAAGTGTAAAGAAATAAAAAATGCATATCTCAAACAACAGAAAGTACAGTTTGAAATTGAGCGAGTGGGCGGCAGAGCTCTCAGATTTAACATTTTCATTAGCGTGACCCTGTCTATAGAGCAGCTGCCATAATTGAATTCCTTTCTAATAAATGTTTCAAGACCTTGAGCCTGTCTGTGTTTAAATGGATTTCTGCCATCAATGTTCACTTCATAACTCAGACAAGGTCTCCCACCCTGATATCACACTGAACTGAACATTGTTCAATAGAAAAACTCTCGACTTCTTTCATTAACGATAATCTGTCCTCAACGGAACGTGCCGCTCTATGACCTTACCCATAATCCACAGGGACTTTGTTATATTAGCACAGCACACAGGGCTACAGCAGCAGAGCCTTAACAGAGATTTTCTCTCCATGACTCAAATGAAGCCGACCCTCCACTCCACATTAGCTGCTTTATTTTCTCGTTTAATCTCTCAGAAACACGACTGCTCTGCTGTTGAAAGAGCCTTGGATGGTGTATTAAAATTCTAGTCAGTCAGGCAGTCTGCAGCAAACAGCATCGTTCATGCCTAATACAACTCAGCCTCAAAGCACAGAGGAGCAGCAGCCCTCTCCGTACTAGCCTCTACCTGCAGTATTCACAGTCTGTTCTGGTAAGTGGCTAAGGAGCTTTTCCATAACCGACCCTGTTTAATGAGGACATTACCACTTAATGAGATCATTAACTCCCGTTAAACTCTTTCAAAGTCGTATGTGAGATGAAAGGTTTGCTGTGAGCGGTGCAAACGTGTGGGAAGAGTCTGAAACAGTGAGGAACAGGTTGTTCATCACTGTGCTCTTAAAATTTCCATCACAGATGAGCCTCTTTCTTTCTTTGGTTCTCTTCCTTTTTGTTTCTTCTTTATTTGAAGTTGTTCTATTTTTTCTTTCTTTATCCTTTCTTCATTTGTTCTTTTTGTATGGTTTGTTTGGTCATTCATTCTTTCTTTCATTCTCTTCCTTTCATCTTTTCACTTTTTCGTTTTCATCTTTTTTCTGTTGTTCACTTTCATTGTCATTTTTTCACATTTTTTGTTTACTCGTTTTCTTTTGATTCTTTTTTCATACTTTTCAAGGTCCGATCCATTCTTTTTGTTCTTTCTCTTTTGTTAATCGTTTTCTTCATTGATTTCTTCTTTTTAATGAACTTTCTTTCATTTTATCATTTATTTATTTATTGGTCTCACTCTCATTCTCTCATTCAAGGGATTCTTTTGGTCATTTGTTATCCTTCATTCATTCCTTTTTGTTCTTGCTCATTTACAGTGTATGAGGAATTATTAGGCATGTTGATTTTCTGTTCATATTTTTTTCCAGGCACATCTTAACAATTCCAAACCACATTAATCTTAATAACTACTAATACTTAACTACTAGTACTAATTTTGTACTTAAAGGGTTAGTTCACTTTCAAATTAAAATTTCCTGATAATTTACTCACCCCCATGTCATCAAAGATGTTCATGTCTGTCTATCTTCAGTTGAAAATAATTTAAGGTTTTTGATGAAAACATTCCAGGATTTTTCTCCATATAAAAAATAAGTTTTAACAATAAATGGTCATCTTGAACTAGCTATCTTCTTCTCTATTTGAATTCCAGCAGTGTAGACACTGCTAAGTGTATTACTGCCCTCCACAGGTTAAAGTTTGAACTAATTGTCATATANCTGTTCTGGTAAGTGGCTAAGGAGCTTTTCCATAACCGACCCTGTTTAATGAGGACATTACCACATTACCAAAAAATAAGTTTTAACAATAAATGGTCATCTTGAACTAGCTATCTTCTTCTCTATTTGAATTCCAGCAGTGTAGACACTGCTAAGTGTATTACTGCCCTCCACAGGTTAAAGTTTGAACTAATTGTCATATACTTGCACTAACATTTTGTATGTGACAATTTAGTTCAAACTTTGACCTGTGGAGGGCAGTAACACACTTAGCAGTGTCTACACTGCTGGAATTCAAATAGAGAAGAAGAAGAGAGCTAGTTCAAGATGAGACTTTATGGTTAAAATGTATACATTTTAAATTTTTTTTTTAGAAAATTAGCAATGGTTTCTCTAGATAAGACACTTATTTCTCGTCTGGGATCGCTGTAAACTGTAATTTTGACCTTCAACCGTTTGGGCTCCATTGAAGTCCACTATATGGAGAAAAATCCTAAATGTTTTCATCAAAAACCTTAATTTCTTTTCGACTGAAGAAAGACATGAACATCTTGGATGACATGGGGGTGAGTAAATTATCAGGAAATTTTAATTTGAAAGTGAACTAATCCTTTAATCATTTATAAGTGATATATAATTGTTCATGAAGGCTGGAAATGAAAAACGCCTTATATTCAGGTGTGCATACTTGAAGGTAAAATGAGCCAAAAAAAAAAGGAAAAAGAGATTTAACTCTGATGAAATAGGTCAAAAATTATTAAATGCCCATGAGAAGGATGCAATACTAATGCAATACTAGAAATGGTAGTTAAGGCATGACCATTGGACAGTGAAATGCTCATTGGGTCAGCAGGGTCAGACAAAAACAGGTGGAAAAGAAAAGACACATATTAACTGCAAAAGAATTAAGAATTAAGGTGAAGAATTAACTGTGAAACCACTTAAACCAGGAACCCTTTAGTCTCCAGCGCCACCGTTTTCCAGAAGTGAAAGCTGTCAGGATCTCAGAGACTTGGGTTAGATAAAGAATCCTAAAAAATGACCTCCACTTAATAAGAATCACAAGCTGAAGTGTTGTAAAATACATTTTATTTGTGTTCTCTTTCTTGTTCTTTTTCTTATTTCATTAATCTTTTTTATGTTTTCTTTTAATTTTGGTTCATTTTGTTCTTTCTTTCATTATTTCATTCTTACTTTTCTTACTTTGTTTGTTCTTTCGTTATTTCGTTCTATCTTTCGTTATTTTGTTTGTTCTAGGGCTGCACGATAATGGTTAAACTGATAATCACGATTATTTTGCTCAAAATTATAATCACGATTATTCTATCAAAAAGGGTAATGTAGTTATGACCATTTTGCACGTTCTTTACCAACCTACACTTCACCCAAAAGGCCTGTAGGTGGCACACCGACTTCATTTAACCAACTATGATAACTTCGTTAGATGGTAAATCAATACAAAACAGGTGAGGACTTTGCAATCTGTATTCATATTAGATTTTTAAAGCAACACAACTCATTTTCAAATGAGACAAACCACAGATTCAGATTGCCCTGCAAATTCGTAAAGCAAAGAACGATGCTCTTTGATATATAAAATATATGTATATATATATATATATATATATATATATA
>RJVU01019258.1:730152-778674 GCA_003731715.1 Anabarilius grahami
TCCACACATACCGCTTAGAATTAAGGCCAAAAAGTTCTATCTTGGTCTCATCAGACCAGAGAATCTTATTTCTCACCATCTTGGAGTCCTTCAGGCGGGCTTTCTTGTGTCTTGCACTGAGGAGAGGCTTCCGTCGGGCCACTCTGCCATAAAGCCCCGACTGGTGGAGGGCTGCAGTGATGGTTGACTTTCTACAACTTTCTCCCATCTCCCGACTGCATCTCTTGAGCTTAGCCACAGTGATCTTTGGGTTCTTCTTTACCTCTCTCACCAAGGCTCTTCTCCCCCGATAGCTCAGTTTGGCCGGACGGCCAGCTCTAGGAAGGGTTCTGGTCGTCCCAAACGTCTTCCATTTAAGGATTATGGAGGCCACTGTGCTCTTAGGAACCTTAAGTGCAGCATACATTTTTTTGTAACCTTGGCCAGATCTGTGCCTTGCCACAATTCTGTCTCTGAGCTCTTCAGGCAGTTTCTTTGACCTCATGATTCTCATTTGCTCTGACATGCACTGTGAGCTGTAAGGTCTTATATAGATAGGTGTGTGGCTTTCCTAATCAAGTCCAATCAGTATAATTAAGCACAGCTGGACTCAAATGAAGGTGAAGAACCATCTCAAGGATGATCAGAAGAAATGGACAGCACCTGAGTTAAATATATGAGTGTCACAGCAAAGGGTCTGAATACTTAGGACCATGTGATATTTCAGTTTTTCTTTTTTAATAAATCTGCAAAAATGTCAACAATTCTGTCTTTTTCTGTCAATATGGGATGCTGTGTGTACATTAATGAGGAAAAAAAAAAGAACTGAAATGATTTTAGCAAATGGCTGCAATATAACAAAAAGTGAAAAATTTAAGGGGGTCTGAATACTTTCCGTACCCACTGTATATATATATATATATATGGCTAGGGACATTCTAAAATGCTTAACGTGAAAAATGCTTAACGTGGCTTAATGTACTAAGACAGTGATATTAAAAGACTGTAAACATCATCATAAACCATACTGTACAGCAAAGCAGATGAGCCCAGAATATGAACGTTTAATTACACGTAAAGTGTGTTCCTCTCATAGAAAACAGTTAAAGAAAAAGTTTAACGTCACTTAATGTAGCCTAAGTGATAGTAAAAGATAAAATTCTGCACAAACCAATATTTCTGTATAGTATGCTTTATTAGTAAAGTGTATACTAAGTTTGGTCTTTTAATGTCACTTAGTAAATTAAGCCACGTTAAGCTTTTTCACGTTAAGCATTTTCATGTTAAGCGTTTTAGAACGTCCCAGTGTCGGGATCATTTTAAACAGATTAACATTATGAAAACTGGTAAAACCTTTAGGAACTTCAAAAGATAAAACAGCAAAACTCCTAATATTATTTCCAATAATTCAAAATTATGTTCATTTTCGTGACTGAATTGTCACATTGGTTGCAAAAGTGCATTCTGCAAACAGTAAGGTGGAGATCCGTGTTGCATTTGTTGAAATTTAACGCTAAAGATTTGATCATGGTAGATTTAGTCACACAAATGAGTACAAGTGGCTTGTGAAGAAACAAAGACTGGCTATATGGCACTTTCATTGAAGCAGAATTTCGCTGTGTTGATCGCTAAACTCCAGCGCACATGTTTGTTTTCCGATCATCAGCGCTTCTTCCACATATAGAGGGGAGCACATGCACAGAGTTGCCAGATTGCACAGATTAAGTAAAACACCGGGAAGAAAGTATATAATTTTAAGGGGAAAAGCTCTAATTGGGGGATTTAAACTCTTTGCATCTGGCAACCACAAGCATATCCCAAAGAAAAAACAAGTTTTCAGGATAAATAACGAACGGACCAATATCGTGACGATTATTTGTAATCAATCGAGAGAAGCCGATATTGTTATCGCGATTAAAATACGATTAATCGTGCAGCCCTAATTTGTTCTTTCATTATTTCATTCTTTCTTTGTTCAGGTATACAAACCAGAGGGAAAGCTATGGGTGCAGGGCCCACCTAATCAAAAGTTGGTCATTTTCCAAATTAATCATCAATTAGGCATTTTTCCTCTCCCTACAGGTGCATATCATCCACTTGTCAAAATGAAATGTTAAAAATGATTCGTCAGTTTCAGTTAGTCCCGTCTTTACGACGCACAGTTGTAAAATTTTTAATTGTAAGATTTGCGAGTTTGTGGAGTTGAATTTGAAAATGGCAACGCAAATATCAATCAGCTGATACTTTAAAAAGCCTCAATTGTTTATCCAAATTGTACAGCTGCAAGAAACCAAGGCTAGAAATGATTCCTTTAATGTGTACTGACAGAGATTATGATGAGTTCATCTTTGTTTTTAACTAGAAGTTCTGTTTCAACTTTTTAATTCGAGATTTAACTAGATTTTTAAAGTCAGTTTTAATATAATTCATGTTGAAATGATTTGTACAGCCAATGTGATTATACTTAAAGTCCCCCTGAAATCAAAATGTTATTCTTTTAGCTTGTAGTATTAATATGTTAGCCTTAAGGTTATGAATAAGCTGGTGTGTTCCAAAACCCATGGATTTGACATCACATCGCACTACAGCTTCTCATCAAATCTTCTGTCCAATCAAATGCTCTCTAGAATCTGAAGTCCCGCCCCTCCTACACTATAAACAGATGCTGAAGCTGTGGTTGAAATCAATCATTTGTTCACACATTTACTAGTTTCTACATGGTGAATGGCACAAAGAGCAATATATATAGGAGAGCGAACGATTCAGACAGTGTAAATATGCTTTCCATTGACGCAAATGAAGTCCGTTTTCATGTTAGTGTCACGTGAACCGCAGCAGCGTGAGTAGTCTGCTCTGGTCCAGAGACACGAGAGCACAGAGTGTATCATATGCGTGAGTTGGCGCAGACCAAAAATGTATTGAACCCATTTGAATTCTGCACAGAATGCTGTATTTTAAAGCGATATTGAGGAGATTGTGAGGAGAAACATTAGAGATTAGAAGGAAACCAAAGCTTTACCGAGCTCAGCGGCTCTGGCCGAGCTGTGATATAAATGAAATGATATAAATGATATGCTGTTGGCTATTTTAAAAAAATGGGCGGGGCTGTTCTATATTCCTGTTTCAGTTTAAATTACGTCAACGCATTGAATAATGCTGCATGTTCCAAGACAGTGGGCCTTTAGTTTAAAGCAGCAACAGCATTTTTTTTCAAGTTGAAATAAGTGGAATTTTTGACAGTATTTTTTTTATAGGTTGTTGATATTTGCTGTTTTGAAACTTTGAGCTTGAAACTGTGATGCATTATATTTGTTTTTGTTAATTTGGCATGAAGTTTTCATATTCCACTTTGTTTTATGAAGGCCCACCCCCTTGAACATTTCTAATACAAAAAGCACACTTTTAAACAATTCGGCATTCTGAAAGGAAAAAAAAAAAAAATGCTTTCACTTCCTCTATTCCCTCCCTATTCTAGCTTATGTTGATCTAAGCAATGTCTGAAACTTGTATTGTGAGCACTTCTTGTGTCTATTGCCTCTTCACGATGATTAGCTTGTTGTATTCCTCACACGTAAGTCGCTTTGGATAAAAGCGAATAAATGTAAATGTAAAATTGGTCACTCGCATGATACACTTTTGTGGGGTTGTTATGCAATTACTTTAGCAGACAATTGTGACAATCACATTACTGACAATCATATGTTTAACAACAGCAGTAGCCAATTGTGTGACTTGAAAATCGTCTGTTATAGCAGTGGCCAATAACATCACTGACTGCAGAAGCACATGCACAAGGATTCTGCATCAGTGGTTTTGATGGACCACTAAAAACTATAGGAGGCATCTATACTATAGGAGGCAAATATATGAATTATTTTTGATGATATAAAAACATAATATATAGCAACATTAAGCTGGATGTTAACTACAGTTTTCATTCGATTTGTTTGAACCCCCCAACCATCCCACTCTAACTACGTGCATCTTTAAATCATTAAATCAAAATTGATAAAATAGTATACTTAAAGCTACAGTGCCTAAAGAAAATCAGCATATCCCTTTGAAAGATACTTTATTTGTCATGCAGCCTGAAATCAAAACAAATTCAAAACAAATTTTATTTTTTTTTTTTTAATTGGAACTACAATTGATGTCGGGTGTCACTAATTAATTTTTTAATGATCCTCCAGAATGTTTTAAAATGTTAATTTTACTTTTATGATGAGGGTTATAATGTGTACATACAGCTCAAAAACTAAATTTATTTTGTTTTCCAGGGTGTAATGTGACAAAAGGGTATGATGACTTTCTATAGGCACTGTAATTCTTTCACAAGAAATATCCGCATCTCCTCGGATCTGCAACTGTCTCACCTTTTGGACAGTGCTTCATCAGTTTTTAATTGTTTTTAAATGTCAAATAAGTTTAATAGTTGAGAATAAAAATGAATACTCTCAAGAGAATGTCAGAACAAAGGTAGAAAGCATTGTATGGTAGCTGAAAATAAATGAAATTCAAGAGGAATAATGCATGAAGGATAGAGAAAAAGAATTGAGAAGTGTCAGGATGTCGACAGGACAGAATTGTAACCTTGACAGGATGATTGATAGGCCAGTTCATGGTGACAGGATGCACATAAATATGCAATAATTATAACTCAATTAGTGACTGGATATTTACGTCTAGCTCACAGATGGGTTTTGTTGCAAATGGAAAAAAACATTGTTTGTGCTGGCAGGGCTTTAATGCCACATATATAATGGTGGGAAAATGTCAAAACCACACAAAGGCAAGCACTTGCGCTCGTCAGATGCATAAATATATGAGAAATATCATAAATCAATTTACTAATGCACAAATAATTTGCAACCAAATGTAGGTCATTTTGTATCTGTAACTGAATGTACAAATATATGTAGAGTTTATTGCATTTGTGCCTCTCAAGCTTTTAAAACAGTGAGCATTTCATATCTTCATCATGGATTCATATCATACTGACCACAGAGGATTATCATTCACAAGCTGGTATTTATGACCTAGATATCAGCAGACAGCAGCGTAAATGTAACGTGTCCAGCATACTGCTGTGTAGTTCATGTTCTGAGTCTCAGTGCTCATGCTGAGGGATGACAAGAAGTGACATCGCTGCTCCTCATAACTGATGGAGGCTTCATATCTGATGGAATCGTGAGTGAGTGAATGAACCCCCAGACAAAAGCGCTTTGATCCTGACCATAGTCCGGAGTAGAGAAGCCATTCTGTACCGATTACTGATGGGGATCTTTTTCCACTCCTCTATTTTCCATTTCCTGTCCGCACATCAGATGGCTGGAGACTACAATGACACTCTCTCAGTTCTCAACAGCCTGTCATTATGACTTCATCCTGCAAGACTTCCATCTTCAGATCAGACCCGAACAAGACAAAGCCGAGACACACATACACATCTAGCACATGAGCTTGAAGTTAGGGGCACAGAGGAACCAGACCAGAGGAAAACAGACTTATTCATGGTGAACAATGAACAGAGAATAAAATGTGGCTAAAGAGAGGCTACTGTAGACATGGGGAGAGAATCTCTTCTTGCAGGAAATTTCTCAGAAACCCTCTAGCATGTTAATTTCACAGAAAATGATCCCCACTTATCCCTCATAGACAGGGAGCAGAAAAACACAGATAATAGGCTGATGTTCCTGATATTGAACTGTAAGGCCTTTGTAAGAGAGCAGGAAAAAGGTCTTTTTGTGGGGTTCATATCTGTGCATTACAGGACTGAACAGCAATGTCCGATTAAACCGCTACAGAAATGGCCCTGACATGCATGGCACTTTTTTGCATATCATTTGATATCTATATTTATCACTATATTTCATTCACATGTATTTTCAAAGTTGTAAATAAAACAAGGATTAGTGGAGTGCATTTTACAAGGAAAAACTGATTCAGTCTTTCTACTTCAAAATTGAACGTTTAATTATGTGGTGGGTCCGTGTACTTTCGCGTCCATTCCTTTTTAGTTTTTTAACCACGTCAAGAAAAACAAAAAACGAACGGTTGTTGTATTTTTAAATGCTATGGTGAATACCAAAATTTAAATTAAAACCGAATACACAAATTTCATGTGCACAAAATAAATATTGACTTCTTTTCAGATTTTTGTTTATTAGGCTACGTTTAGCATCTTTATAAACCAAAATTAAAAAAGGACAGATTAAAGTCGAA
Source organism: Anabarilius grahami (assembly GCA_003731715.1). Classification (NCBI taxonomy): domain Eukaryota; kingdom Metazoa; phylum Chordata; class Actinopteri; order Cypriniformes; family Xenocyprididae; genus Anabarilius; species Anabarilius grahami. The sequence continues at coordinate 736,354 of RJVU01019258.1, forward strand.
GAAATGTCAATTTACAAATTTTCTTTTGTAAAATTGTTGTTTCTCCCACACTTTCGAGAGCCATGTCTCTGAAACATGATAATACTTGCCTTGATTTTCACCCCATTCTCACTCACGAGGGGTCCGATACGGTCTCATGTCCAAGAGAATGCTATAGCCTACTGGCGGCAAACGTGTCCAGCGAAGCGAGACATTCTAAGTGCTTAATGTGAAAAATGCTTAATGTGGCTTAATGTATATTTGAGGAGCAAATTCACTACACCTTATAAGCAGCCCACTATGAACACAATTAATAACACGTTAAGCATTTTCCTAGAAAATAAAACACAGTTATGAAGAAAACACTTAATGCATTAAGACACAGATATTAAATGACCAATAAAGATATGCAGACAAGCAGGTCAGGCCGAATATGAAGGCAACACGCTTTCAATGTTCAGCGTTTTCCACTTATAGAAAACCGTTATAAACGCTTAACATAAAAATATTGTCGTTCCACTTGTTTACGTTGCCTTAGCAGATGCTGTTGATGACAAGAAAATCTGCAAGAAAATAGTTTCTCCCTGGTTGTTGTTTTAGTAGGATTAAGCCACGTAAAGCGTTAATGTCCCCGACGTGGCCGTAACGCATTGCTTTCAATCAGAATTGAGAAACATTTCATGTTAAACTCTACTGAGGCAAAGGGCATGGGAATTTTGTCTTCATGAAAATCACATATTCGGGTATAATTTTGTCATCATAACATATGTTGGTATATTTTAAATTTGAACAGCATAGCATAGCCTATTAAGGGACTCCTAATCCCAAACAATTTCTCAATATAAAACAATATAAAACACCTAACAGAGCCAGACAAAAAAGACTTTATACACATAAAACAGAGTAAAAAGCAAAATGACGGGATTGAGACCACAAGCGGTAACTCGATTATGTTAGAGCGCTAAACAAGAGGCTATAAGGTTTAGAAATTTAATGTTTAGGTTAAAATATGAATGTAAAAATAATAATAGTAGTAATTTAACGAATGAAAATTAATCAATGTCATTTAGGCAGGCTCTTGAAGCGAGTCTATTGACGCCAGAAGAAAAGGCACTAGAGGGCGTGTATGATGCAAAACACTGGAAATTACATTTAGCATTTTTTTATATTAAAAAACAAGTTGTACATCATTTATATTATTTTTCACAAAATAATAATCTTGCATAAAGAAAATTAGCTATCTGCCAATTCTATTCATCAGTGTTAAAATAAAAGAAGAAACCGCATTTTTCATATTTCATTTCTGGTTTAAAAAAGGAAAAACGAATGGACACAGAAGTACACGGACCGTGGTGTTTATCTTTATTTAATTGTGAAATTTACAAGCAGGTATTATTATTACTTTGAGAAGTACATTTTACTGTACATCAGTAATATTTTTCTGTCATATTTTTTTCAAGTTAAACTGGGTTGTAGTGAAGACCTTTGAGTTTCTGTGTGTATCTGACAGTTTTTCTCAAATGAAATGGTGAAATGCTGGTGAAGTGACTCTCAGAGCAGCTCTGCAGATGAAGATCATGTGTTCATGTCCTAACATCGTGAGACGGCCAACACTGAAACACCACGAGCGTCACGTGTGATTTTGTAAGTGTTGTAGACCAAACAACACATTTTTTAGGGACATGCACATGATCGTCTAGATATTGTATATAAAATGCTAAGTATCGAAAATGTCTCAAAGGATTATTATTGATATTGTGGATTTATTTTTCTGGTAAATATCGATTACAATTTATCACCCAGCCCTCGTATAGGGGACAGACGTACAGTATGTGTGTTAAATGAGCTGAATCTTTTCTCCTGGGCAATGAGGGTGGAAATGTTCAATAGTTTGAACTAGAAATGTTCAATGAAGCCACAGCTATGTGCCAATTAAAGTCAAAACCAGACCCAGATCAATAACAGACCCCCTAACAACAAAACTAGATTCCATAAACAAAACTAGACTCCTTAAGGCCTACATCCAGAACCAGACAAAGAGCTGTCGGTCCAAGAACAAGGATGTCCATTTTAATGAACTGAAATGGGCACAATGTGGAATATATTGCAATTTGTCAATTGTCTGACACCTGAAAACTGTCTGTATGGTGGATGTACCAGTACATTGGAAATAGTCTGTGGTGACTAGCCCCAGTCTCCCCCATGTTCTGCACACCTGCTCTGTATACAACCATCAGAAGAATTCTGCACCTAACCATTATCCCTGTGGAATAACCAGACAGCCATTTCAAACTTTAACAGGCGCTGCTATTCATTCGATTCTTCTGTGTTTTCTGAGATGCAACCTTCAAAGTTTCAGATAACTTCTGAAAGCGCATCAGAGAGACGCTTTCATTGAACAACACCTTTGCACTTGCATTTTTACAGTGCGTTTTACCTCACAAATGGATTTAAAGCAGCTTCACAGAGAATACAGTTTTACAAAGTGACAGTATCAATGGAGAACTGCATGAAATGTTTAGATAGGATGGATATTAGAGTTTGCTAGTTTAAAGAGGTTACTAATGTGAATAACCATAGCACATTATACGTTTTCATTCATGCGCTCTTAAGTGGTATTTATAGGTATTGTAGGTATTGGTATTTGAATACCTTGCGTGCAGCGTGGATGTCGAAAAAAGGCTTATTCCTGACGCTGAAGGGCTCCTTGGCTTTATCAATCTGTCCCAGCTTCATTTTCTCAAACCGTGGGGAGATGATCTCCTTCTCAATGCACAGCAGACGTCTGTTAAAGTCACACTGACCCACAGGCTGACCCTGCAAAACAAATCACAGTCAAAAATTCACATAAACAGCTCAACAGATTCTACATGACTAGTTGCACACTTAAAATAAATAAATAAGATTATTAGTCCAGTTTTGTTTTTCCAGTTGTAATTTGCAATGCAAGAAGATAACAAGATTTAAACTTGTGCTATGCAAACTGCTTGTGATTTTACATCAAATTGTCATTTATTCAGCCTTTGTGGTTGAATAACACTATTACTCATCTATATTAATATATTTGACTACACTTCTTTTTATCTTATTCTACAGTTGTGCTCTCATGATGTTAGTCAAAGTTTCCTGCTCCAAAAATATTAATAATTTAGGTTCATTACCATTTTATACTGTTTTTTGTTTCTGTACTACACCTCTGAGATGTCTACCTATTAGGGATGGGCGATATGGCCTAAAAAATGTATCACGATAATTTCAGGTATTTATTGCGATAACGATACCAATGACGATTATATATATATATATATAAATAAAGGTAAGAAGAATGGAAGAATCAGTTGTTAATGAGCAAGATGGGCAGCCTTCCTGTTTGCTCTGTAGTAAAGTACTAACTTGACATATGCAAAACCTACAATTTCTAAAGACTGAACTGTGAATTCGATGTGTTTATTTGATGTAGGCCTACTTGTATTTTAAATCAATAAAAATAACCGCATCAGCGCACCCGCGGCTGAAATGAGCCCAACTCTGCGCACACTCGCGAATCCGATGCTTCGCGAGGGATTTGAACATGACAGAATGCTTGATATCATCAGAGATTGTAATTACAATGCGCTCAGTGTTGTTTATAAAAAGAGCTCAGTAAAAATTTGCTTATTAAGGCATTTGGTTTGTGTAATTGTTTAGTGACTATTGCGATGCTGTTGAAGAGAGTCATACAGTCAGAATAAAATAGCAACTTAAAGTGATTGTATATACAGTTTGTGTGTTCATTGAGCATTACTATCTGATTATTATTGTAAAGCTAATGTCAGTAAGTTATTTTTTATTTGTTATTTATTGTGTGCAACATCTAGGCATAATAATAGTATTATCTGCTAATACCATAACATTAAATCTGATTTGTTTGCATTGGTGACGTCATATGTAAATTATATGCGGCCCGTGAGACTTGCACTTGGACCATGGTGCGGCCCACTGGGAAAAAAGGTTGAGAACCACTGTTGTAGATCTAGACTAAATGTGATTATTTACTCATCTCACTTGCACAAAAACAGACTCAGTTTTCCTCAAAATGAATAAAACAAGTGAAATGCAAAATCGCAATATTATGCAAACCTGCAACAATAAAGAATACAAATATACTTCATGTATTTAATCTCACTTTATTAAGCAATGTCTTTGGTGCTGACCTTCGATGTTCCAATTCAACCATACTAATAAGCAAAAATGACTTTAGATAAGCATCACGTTTGTGTTTATTTTTATTTTTTTTATTGCAAAAGTGAGAGTGCTGAACTTTCTTTTCCTGTGTTCTATTCTTCTGCAATCCAGAATGACAGTACAGCTGAAAGGTTTGTTTGAGCTGTGCCATCTACTGTGCAGATGTGAATTTGCATTTCCTTCAGCCTGATGCTTATTCATTTCACTTTCAGTGTGAAAGGGCCTTTTTTTGTTGTTGCCAAAAATAGAAGTTTTTTTTTGTTATTAAAAAACAAACAAGCAGCCCAGCCCAGATAAGAAAATTGAACGCAAAAGTAACAATACTTTTTATGGAAAGAAATGTAACTAACGCAATTAGTTACTTTTTAGGGAGTAACACAATTATGTAGTGCAGTGGTTCCCAAACCTGTCCTGGAGGACTCCCAGCACTGCACATTTTGGATGTCTCTCTCATCTAACACACCCGATTCAACTCATGACTTATTGCTGAACTTGAAATTCAGTAACAACTCTACAAAAATGTGTCAAATCAGAATCTAGTTTTTATTTTTTAATTGTTATGGCATAATTTTGATATAATTTTAATAATTTGATATCATAATCTGAAGAAAGCTCAAAAAGAGGGTGCTTTCATTGAGTTGATCAGCGAGTCTTCTGCAAAAAATGCAACCAGATCACACAGAGGCATTTTTTCTTAAGAAAAAAAACCATGATCTTACGAAAATATTTGTGAACTACTAACAAATTTGTTCTAGAATTGCACTTCTTACAAACCATTCAAAATGTATCTTACTTCTTAACAAGATTTTCATGAATCCAGCCCCAAACACAAGCTGTTTCCATCCACCTATTTTTATTCATGTTCTGGGATCACGCATAAAAAAGCTGGATGGACATAAATTCTAAAAATGTGCATAAAAAATTCATAAAAAAATGTATGTGGGCTCAATTGAGGTGGATAAATGTTTTATCTGATAAGAAGATATTTGCATAAACTATGATGGAAACACGTTAACCAAATAATTCCCTCGATGCACAACAAAAACCTCATGTGACTTTGCCTCAACAGTGGATGCGACTGGATAACTGGACAAACCAGTGGATCAATTTCAATGAAAATGACAATGAAGTTGCATTTGAAAGGACACTGAGTTACGAAACCTACAAACCTGCAAATCCACGGATTTCAAAGGTCGAGAACTTTTGTGGCAACAAACTCCAATACGGGCATTCGTTGACCATTTCACAGTTTGGGATCACAATTTGCTGCATTCACACTTGGTTTCAAAATGACCTGACACTGTCCAAAACCTCATAATGGATTTTTCCCCATTTCTTTACATCAAACTCAAATGTCAAACTGTCTCTAGTGTGTAGGTCCTTGGGTGGACTGGGGAGTTTAAACGTTATGTCTACAGTGCAAAAAAAAAATTAAAAAAAAAATTGTATTTGAAAAGATCAGGGGAAATTTGATTTAGCTTGATATGTTCCCTTTAAGTGTGATCAGGGAACGTGTTCAAGGAACAGACGCTGTGTGTATACGTGCATCAGAACGGCTGCAAGGAGCTCTGGAAATAATCCACCTCACTCTCTTTCCATCACGACTGCAGCAGCCGTCTCCATGGAAACATCTCCACATAATGCTCTCTAGTCTTGGACGTATCGTAGCGCTCCGATGGGACCACCGATCCACGTCACTACGACTAAATCAAAGCTTCACCTCGTCACTTAACGCCTCAAAAAGGCTGTGACTCTGTTAACGAAATGGATTTGAAGCAATATAAGATATCTCCAATGGAACTACACACCACACAAGTTAAACGCAATTCACTGCAGCTCTCCGTGGACAAAACGGGCCTGAAGCTCTCCTTCCCGCTCTGAAGGGGTCTGTTCCTAAACACATTCATCCTTGTGTAGACAGAAGACTCATGTATTACACACTGACAACACTCTTATCTCTTTAGGAAGCTCCTCTTGGGTCACTTTGTAATGGAACGAGTGACTCATTTACTTGATGTATTTGATGTCAGTATTTCAATATATATAAAACATTAAGTTCTGCAAATTATGCGTTTATGTGCATGCATGTTTTATGATTTTATGGTGCACCAACATTAAAAGTGCACTCAGTGTGATTTCTCCTCAATGTGTGTATGTGAACTGGTTTGTTTCATCAGTGTAGCAGGGAATGCTTATTTGAACATTTTGTTCTTGCAATCATACTCATTCTGATGGATCACACACACATTCTGATCAGGTAGTGTTATGCTGTCAGGTTTTCTTGTTTGGTTTAGATGCTTCTGTTTATGTTTGGTTTAGATGCTTTCTGCTTTGTAAATAAATGTATTATTTATTTTTATTTTTATTAGTATTAACCCAGTCATTTGCATGACACAATTGGTCATGTGGTGTCAATATGGCAGAACAAGGAAGACTATTTCGTGTAGAAAAAAAACAAAACACACAATGATGTTAGTGTGTTGTGGGGTTTTGTCAAAATGAGGTTCTGCGAATGCTAAGGTATTCTGAGTGGTTTTAAAGAAGTTGCAAAGGTGTTCTGGATGCTTTCTGTGGGGTACCAAGCTATTTTTTTGTTTGTTTCTCTGCAACTGAAAGTGTTGTGGGTCGTTGCCATGGTGTTGCTATACAGTTGTTAAGGTGTTCTGAGTGGTTTAAGCTCCATTCTGAATGCTTTTGGATGGAGGCAGATCTGAATGCCAGTTTGCAGTCAGTTGTGGGGGATTTCTCTCCATCGGACTCAGCGGCAGCACCCTCACATTAAGAACTTTATTTATTGAGGATGTACTCCCCCATGACTAGCATCAGCTCTGGTTAATGCATTGATCTCTGTAAAGTGAAGCTTCAGCGTTCCCCCGTTTACCCAGCAACAGTGTTTATCCCTCACGTCACTGGATCTGCTGGAAGTTCCAGATAGCTCCACCCTTGAGTCATTGCATGTGACAGGAAGAGACAATGATCCGTTTTAAGGGGGAGGTTAACGTTTTTGATTAAAAATTACAAGGGCACATAAATAAAAAAAAAATAATGAAGTGCACTGATTATCTAAATACTACAATATTCCATAAATCCAGTGATTTCATGTTGACTTTAAAGTAATAGCATACCTTTCCTCATAATCACACATAATTTGAGGAATCATTCATGTCTGGAGCACAAACTAATGTTAGATTCTTAGGGCATTTTCACACCTGTAGGTTGATTGCATTTTTCAGAAACAGGGACTTAATTTGTTACAATGTTGCATTTTTTTCATGGTTTGGTTTGCTTTCACAAGACAATATTTCAAAGCGTAAATGTGTTTATACAAGTCACATGCATGTACAACTGTCCCCTTATTAGTCAGAGTTTTCTCTGCGTCATCCATTAAAATGATTGACAAGTTCACTTCATGAGCATATTGTGGCTTGTTTAGTACTGTCGAGACACACGCAAACACTATACGAATGTAGCCGTCATTCCCGCTGTTAAATTATGTACTACATTCGTACTAATTCAAGCGCGATCTCTCTGTATCTCCCAGTGCTGTCAATAGACTATCTGTGTCGAGACACATGCAAACACTATATGAATGTTATAATGCAGCTAGAGTGGGAATTCAAGGCTTCGTTGGGACAGCATTCTTGCACGGTGAAGCGTGATTACGCAACGTTTTAAGATGAAGATGTTTTGTTTTGAACTGCAATAGCCTAACTAATGTGCTCTCTCACAGAATCAAACACTGCTGCATTTTATATAACACATTTCCCGTTATGAAACATGATATCATTTGGTTCGTTGGTCCGTTGGATCGGATTGCTTTCACACGACATGTGAACCGCCCCAGAGTTTTTTTGCTATCAGGCCGAGACCACCTTGTTCAGGTGATCTCGGAGCACCAGGTTCCGAAACAAATGCTCAGGTGTGAAAACACCCTTAAAGTGTGGTCACATTCATAGTTCAATCTAGTCACTTCAATACACAGTAAATTCCCCAGCAGGGTGTTAAAAGTAACACTGAAGCAGTGTTAGAGTTAATTAGGTACTTAAGTGATTAATTGAGTGATGATTGTTCGATTATTGAAGACACCTGATAATGACGAGCAGAATCATAAAGGAAAGAGGAACACAAGTACTACAACTGACCTCCAGCCACAGCCTTAGATTAAATCAACTGAAAAGACATTAAATCTCTCTTATTACAAACCAGATTGACTTTATTTCTGTCATTCATCTACAGTTCTTTTTGAGAATTAACAGAGATTTAGATGTTGATGTTTTATTGGAAATGTTTGGTCACCATTATGGTGATCAATGTTTCCTTTTGTTGGGAAGTTTGTGGTTTTTATAACTGCGTTTACCAAAACATGCTCATACATCGTTGAACTACTGACAATAGATAATAGACCTTTATGCCGAAATTTTGCTAATGTGACCGCATCTTTAGGGTTAGGGGTTAGTTACTTACCTGTTATATGTGCAATATGAACATTGATGCTTGCCTTTATTAATAGTGATCACCACTAATAATGAAACATTTATATTTAAAGGGGACCTATTATGCAAAATTCACTTTTGCATGGTGTTTGGCTATAAATGTGTGTTGGCAGTGTGTACACAACCACCATATAATGATAAAAATCCAACCAAAAATCATAAGCAGTGTCTCAGAACAAGCCGTTTCCAGATCCCTGGCAATGTGATGTCACATTAGCCACAGGCCCCGCCCACGAATGTTGACAGACACTGCCGTTTAAACAGAACCGCCCTGAGCGAGTTCACAGCAAGTTTAAGCAGTCCGCCATTGCTGCACTGACGAGAATGTCTCCCAAGCATTTTAGGTGTTCTGTAGCTGGATGGATTAATCCACATAGCTCTCTCCATTTACTCCCTAAATCTGAGCCGCTGAAGACGAGGTGGATTGATTTTGTTTTTGAAGAAAATGCTCCCTCAATACCAAAATTTGTTTATGTCTGCACGATCATTTCACACCGGACTGCTTTGTGAAGGAATGTCAATACAAAGGGACAATACAAAACAGGTTGTGCTAAAAAGTTGTTACTCAAGGATAGATCAGTAAACTCTTCGTGATCCAGCTTACAGTCTCCAGAGTAATGAAGGTGAGAGCACTTTATTACAGTTCATCAGAGTTGATTTATGGATATAAAGTTTACCAGTTTATTAAGCACTACCCGAAAAGGCATAAGGTCTTTATATATTTGTTTACTGTTAGTTGTAACGAGTGTTTCTGTGTACTTCGCTGCGTATTCTGATGATAATTCAAGGGAGAGAGAGTTTATGGATAATATTTTAATGCACACTTGCACAGTGTTTTATTAAGCTCTTACAGTGATTTTCTAGAGTGAAGACAGATGCTTCATATTTTGTGTGAAGTACAATAAATGTCAAAAAACTCATCGGTAAACTGGCTTGTACTAATATAGTGGATAAAAACAAGAAGACAATAAGTTATAACCGTAATTGTGACCCGTCACGGAAACCAGGGACACAAGTCGGCAGCACAATTATCGAGCAAAATGAGAAAGCAGCGTTTTTTTTTCCAAATTGATGATTTTAGTTTTTTTGCAGAATCTGTTAGTTGAGATCACGAAGAAGCCTCTCCATGTTTGAGATAGCAGTTTTGGTATATTTAAAAGTGTACATTTTGAGGTTGAAATCGGCTTGTTTTTCGGAGATTCTAGCACGCAGTAGGGGCGTGTCCTTGTCTGTGTGTATTTCCATACTGGATAGCCGGCTTTTGTTTCTTTTGTTATTGCCCCCGCCCTCCAAGGGAAGCGTGGCTACTTATTGTGCACATTGCAGCAAAACAGACTTAAAATATGTCTAAAGACACGTTGAAATGTCAGGTTTTAAATCGTGTAAGTCAAACCGAAAACAAACATTCTGTGTTTATATAATATGTATGAAAAGAGAGCCATGTCAGAAGTCCGTGATTCAGCTCATTATCCGCTAATGCGGCCACGCCCACGGAGCGAGTGCTATTCAGACGCAAATTCAGTCAATCCATGCATACATCGTCTCTCAATCATGTATTTATTGTCTTGAAAAGTGTTTATCTGGATGTTAAAGCCATGATTAGCGACCTCTAGAAGACATGCCGTTAGTTCCTGGTTCCTGTTCTTCTTTGGATGAATTTGTGGACTAAATGTGCACAGAGCGCCCTCCGGCTGCAAGTATGAATTGAAAAAACAGAATCCAGCACTCATAGTGATGACAATAAATATTGAATAAATATTACTCCTCTGTATAGAAAATTGACATAAACATATGAGAATCCATCAATATTTCTCCAAATGTGCATGCTTTTAAGCTAAAAGCCTATATGAAATGCCACAGAGATAAAATAATTGTTCAGACACTTTGCATCACAGAAATACATTAGGCTATAACTATTTTAAAGTATATAATACCATTATATGAAATTGTAATAATATTTCACAGTATTGCTGTTTTTTCTGTATGTTTGATATACACCATCACAGAGGGTTTTTTCACAGCCTACCTGACTGAAAGGCCTCATTATTATGCAAGTCATTTCAGGTCATTATTATGTGATTCTTTTGTCTTCTCAGGAGAGAAAATTTCATTTCATGATTATAGTGACCAAAATGATCACAGTTATCACAGAATCCTGTTCAAAAGGTCCTAACGCAACACAATGAAATCAATTCACCAAGTTTTATGTAGAAAACCAGCAAATAACAAATAAAATTAGCATCAATATGTATTTTTCTTTACATAAACATTAAAATAATAACATTAAAAATGATGGCCAGATTTTAAAGGAGTGTCTTGCAACATGTTATCTTCTAAATCATTTTCAGCCTCTAAATCATTTTTATAAAAGTCAAAAAAGATAAATTACTGACATTTACAATGCAAATTATCCTTTATTATTAATAGTATGCAGTCCACGCAGCTTTACAGAGGGGAGCTTTACAGGGGGTATGGCTTATCTAAATGAGATGTAAATGAGCCCTATTGTCACTCCCAGCAGGTGAGAACAGGTGAGAACTGCAGAAACTTTAAAGGGGTTTTTCTCCCTTTAGAGCTTTTTTGAGTGCCTACCTTCAAATGGCCACAACTTCTCCAAATATTATCAGATTTCCATATGTTACACATCGTTGGAAAGCTTGGAGACTACACTTTCAGAATCTGTGAATAACTCAAAATGCCCCAGAACCGACTTGTGTCCCTACTTTCCGTGACTGGTCACAATTGAACTAAACTATACCTGTTCTCCATGCAGCATATATTCACAGTTTCTGACATTATAGTGCATCCTGACTGAATCCTGACAGTGGAGAATGAGCTCTTGAAGCTCCACCCTCTTAGGTCGAGCTCAGCAGCTAATTTGCATTTAAAGGGCAGACACTGAAACGGCATGTTTTTTGCTCAACCCCAAAAAGTGGCAATTTTAACATGCTATAAAAAATTATCTGTGGGGTATTTTGAGCTTAAACTTCACATACACACTCTGGGGACATCATAGACTTATTTTACATTTTGAAAATGGGGGCATAATAGGTCCCCTTTAAGAAACATCTAAGACACTTAAAATCCATGGTTCACAGAATAATGTCTGCAAATATAAATATAAAGGACATCGTTTCAAATGTAGGTTTTTGGGGAAGATATGAAAGTAGAAGGAGAGACACCAAAGAAAGAGATACAGTTTAACAGCAGACATCTTCCAAAACCAGCCACTATAAATTTTACATCTTATTTGCAATTTTCCAATTTCCCAGTTTCCTATCGCAGGACCAGACACACCGGCAGCCTGACTCTCTGCGGGCAACTTCCAAAAGCAAATTGAAGAATAAAACGCTCATCTATATTTAAGAGACTCTCCAGACTTACACATTCCATATCAAAAAGTAATAAAAGCTTCTATAAATCCAGGGTCTGACAGAATAATGGAATCATTATGAGAAAAAAAGGAATTTAACATAACATTCAAAGGTGAATAATATTAGATAAGCAGAATGGGTCAGCATTAAAGACAACTAGCACTTCCATTCCCATTTCCTCTGTTTCCAATGATAATGTAACTGATTTTGTTACTACACTGCTGACAAACAAACATGTCACACTGCAGTATCTGTTTACAAATCACCCTCCTTTTGAGAATATATTTTAACATCCAATCATTAAACCATCACAAGCTTTGATGTAATGGTCAGAAAATTACATTTCTAACAAAACAATTTTAACAATGAATTCACATGTTGCAAAAGATGATTTTATTTTATCCAGATGAGTAAAGTGACTGGAGTAGCTCCGTAGCATGACAAAATAGAAATGGGTGTTTGTCAATTGCATGTTGCAAGGTGCCGCATCAAGTGATCTAGATTTTTTCTGAATCAGTCTATGCAGACAGGGTTATTGTACATGGTGAAAATATTATCCAACACTTCACTAGAAGTTCCTTGTGTCCGCAGAAAAAAATGACAGGTGCATTGCTTAGAAAAAGATAAAAATGTAATAGGTCATATTTGCCAGATGTGTCAAACTGAGGTAAGAAGTTAAAGTTTGCTTACAGGGAGGGATGGACTCTTACCAGAGATCTGCTGAACATCAAAAATAAAGCCTCCACAAAAAGCCTACATAAGTGAATCAACACCTCTGTGAACCATGACTCTGTGGCAAAAACAACAAGCCTTGAGCTTTGCAAATCCAGAATCTGCAGCAGGGCTGTCATTCAGACATATCCAAAGGCAGCATACAAAGATCTGTATCCTGGTTTGAAATGAACAGAGCTCGGAGAAATCAAACGATGTCTTCAACCACACAGATCTACAGACTTTATCTCTCCAAAAGCATGTGTATCGACTTGATATTCTGTATTTTTATATTATTGCTTGATATTCTGGTGTATGTGTTGTTCAGTATGTTAAATTTGTTTTTGAACAAATATCTTTGTTAAATTCAAAGGACATGGATTTGAAATGGCCATGTTACAGTAATTCTGCCAGATTTCAGAGAATGACAGAGGCTCTGACTCACTGTGATTTGGTCTGTTCGGCGTCTGGCCAGAGCTCTGAAGTGCCATATTGAACATTTGGTTAAATCCATCCATGTCACACACAACTGACAAGAGAAAACATTTTCTTTCCAAAACAAGGAGAATAGTAGATGTTAACACCTTCTAAAAGAAAAAGTGGTGATTTTCAATGACATGGCTAGGGCATTTCTATGCGGTTACTAAGGTGTTGTTCTAGGTAGTTGCTAGGTGGATGTTTACCGCAACAGATCTCTATGATGTTCTGTTTTCTGGAAGTCGAAGGTTTTTTTTTTCTACCCATGTTACAATCTGGCAGGAGATAAACAACTCTAAGACTTGGAAAAGTAATAGCAGAAATCTCTCAACAAACACACAACTGAAAGTGTGATTCATGTCCGTAGACCCAGTTCTACAGGCATGCTTGAGGCAATAAATAAAGCACTGTAATGCACAGATTAAAAAGCACTTATAAGCTATGGCAAACCAGTTGAAAAGTATACATTATCTTTAAATGACATACACTACAGTTCCAAAGTTTGGGGTCGGTACGATTTTTTTTCTTTTCTTTTTTTTTTTTTTAAAGTAGTCTCTTTCAAGGTTTCATTTAATTGATCAAAAATCCAGTAAAACAGTAATACTGTGAAAAAAATATAATATAAAATAACTTTGTAATAGATTTGTAATAGATTGTAATAGATTTCTGAATGTAAATTATTCTTTTGATCAAAGCTGAATTTTCAGCATCATTACTCTAGTCTTCAGTTTCAAGGTGATAATATGCTGATTTGCTGCATGCTCAAGAAACATTTCTGATTATTATTAATGTTGAGAACAGTTGTGCTGCTTCAAATTTTTGCTGAAACCAGGATTCTTTGATGAATAGAAAGTTTAAAAGAACAATTTATTTGAAATGGTTTTTTCGTAACATTATAATAATTTGAAAGTTTGACATTTTTGTTGAATAAAACATTATTACAATAATTAAGTAAAATTTATGAATATGACATTACAAAATGCTAACATGAAAATGTGGATATTTCTGTCAAAAAACAAAACCTGTGACAAAAAAATAAATAAATTAAAAATGATCTGTGAACAAATTAACACTGGTCCTGCTCTAAAAATAAAGCTCCAAAAATAAAGCTGCTGCTTCCTTCAATAAAGTATTTGCATTTGTCATTACACCCAACGCTAAGTAAACCAAGTAAACATGGTCAAGCCCTGTATAATAAAACTACAATTCCAGAAAAGTTAGGACATTTTGTAAAATACTATAAAATCAAGAATCTGTGGTTTGTCAATTCCCTTTAAACTTTATTTAGCTGACCAAAGTACAAAGAAAAGATTTCCGAAGTTTTCACTGACCAACTTAAGTGTATTTTGTAAATATAAAAAAAATTCTGATTTTGATGGCTGCAACACTTTCCAAAAAAGTTGGGACAGAGGTATGTTTACCACTGTGTAACATTATCTTTCCTTTTAATTACACTTTTTAAATGTTTGGGAATTGAGGAAACTAATTGTTGCAGTTTTGCAAGTGGAATTTTTCCTCAGTCTCGCCCGATACAAGACAGCTGCTCAACAATAGCCATGTTTACATGTACACTTTTTTGTCATTCTGATTAAAATCATTACGACTGAAAGATTCGGTAGACTGTTTACATGAAACATTATCTAATCCGATATGGTATTTACATGTGCCGGCGCTTTCGATCGGAATGACTTTGTGACATGCGCACATTAGCTTATGTTCTGTTTGCCGCCTTGTATTCCTGTCAACATGGAGCTCCATTATTTCTTATGCACGCTATTTTTAAGTAAAGTGTTGCTCTTAAGCAACAGCATGAATTTGTAGCATATTACTGCAGGAAGGGTTGAGGAAAAGACGGGCGCAGGAAGCTGACCTTTTTGGTGGCTGTGCATCTTGACTCATTTTGAGGCTACTGAGTTCCTTCAGTGTATTTAATAAATGTGTTGTTTCAGTTTTACTCCAGTTTAATTTTGCCGCCACCATTGTGCATTCTGGCCCCTGGCCTCTTGACATGATGACGTAGATGCAAAAGTAATCGGTTTAACTCGTTCACATGGCAGAATTTTTATTTTGTTCGGTTTATAGAAAAGGTTTATCTCACCCCTCTCAAACCGATTACTATTTCATTCGGTTTGGGCATTTTTATTCCGATTGGGGTGTTTATATGGAGCATTTTCATTCGGATTGGACTTTTTAACAGATTACAATGCTCCATGTAAACGCACCTAGTCTGTGGTCATCGTTGTCTGATTCTCCTTTTCATGATGGGCCATACATTTTCAATTAGAGTCAGATCTGGACTGCAGGCAGGCAGTCAAGCACATCCCTTGTCTAAAACCACTCTACTTTAGCATGTGCAGAATGATGCCAGGGTGTCTTGCTTCCCAGGAAAGATGTCATCTTGATGGCAGCATGTGTCTCTGTACAATCCCAATATACACCTTCAAGTCAGTGGTACCTTCACACCAGAGGTCGCGTTAGACTTTCGCACTGTCCGTCATAACCAATTATTACCAGTCGTTTAAGGCCCCGATATACTTCAAACAAAGTTCTTTTTCATTCTTCGTTTAGGAGTAAAACTAAGTTCGAAATGCGTGACCAGCAATATACTGTATTCGAACATCTGACATCGCCCACACTGCTGAGAGCGACGGTTGGATGAATATGTAAATAGGTGCTGTACACTTTCTTCTCAGTAATAAAATAAACAACAAAATGAGAAAACTGCAAGCATTTTTTTATAGAAAGCATAAGAAAAGCGTCTGATCATAACAACATTGGTATGTTAGCACGTGCTCTGCAAAATTAGCACTCCAGTCAAGTCACGTTTATTAATATAGCACTTTATTCAATAGATTGCTTAAAAGCAAGCAGCTTTTCGGTATCAAACATGAAAAACAGTGTCCATGCCTCATTTTATCAGAAGCACAACTTCATTTTGGCTATCCAGTGTGTTCGTGTTTTCATCCGTGGAGATGTTACCTCAACGAACTCGAGTAATGAAATGAGTCAGAGAGAGGGGCTCCACGTGAATGAAGGCGGAACCTCAGCACACACCTTCTATTACGTTATCGTCACGGACCAATGGTAGTACGAAGGCGTTTTGCAGCTGAAGTGAACTTTTCCTGAAAGTTTGCTTTGGCAAGCCGTTTCGAACTTCCAAAAAGAACAAAAAACGAACTTCGTTTTGGCCTGATTTTGTTCGAAATGACGTCAAATCAGTTCGTTCTTCAATTTCGTTTGAAGTACAGTGTTGAAAGTATTCAGACCCCCTTAAATTTTTCACTCTTTGTTATGTTGCAGCCATTTGCTAAAATCATTTAAGTTCATTTTTTTCCCTCAATGTACACACAGCACCCCATATTGACAGAAAAACACAGAATTGTTGACATTTTTTAGATTTATTAAAAAAGAAAAACTGAAATATCACATGGTCCTAAGTATTCAGACCCTTTGCTGTGACACTCATATATTTAACTCAGGTGCTGTCCATTTCTTCTGATCATCCTTGAGATGGTTCTACACCTTCATTTGAGTCCAGCTATGTTTGATTATACTGATTGGACTTGATGAAAGTGAAGTGAAGTGACATGTGGCCAAGTATGGTGACCCATACTCGGAATTTGTGCTCTGCATTTAACCCATCCAAGTGCGCACACACACAGCAGTGAACACACACACACCGTGAACACACACCCGGAGCAGTGGGCAGCCATTGCTGCGGCGCCCGGGGAGCAGTTGGGGGTACGGTGCCTTGCTCAAGGGTCTCACCTCAGTCGTGGTATTGAGGGTGAGGAGAGCGCTGGACATTCACTCCCCTCACCGACAATCCCTGCCGGACCTGAGACTCGAACCCATGACCTTTGGGTTACAAGTCCGACTCTCTATCCATTAGGCCACGACTGCCCCCAATTAGGAAAGCCACACACCTGTCTATATAAGACCTTACAGCTCACAGTGCATGTCAGAGCAAATGAGAATCATGAGGTCAAAGGAACTGCCTGAAGAGCTCAGAGACAGAATTGTGGCAAGGCACAGATCTGGTCAAGGTTACAAAAAAATTTCTGCTGCACTTAAGGTTCCTAAGAGCACAGTGGCCTCCATAATCCTTAAATGGAAGATGTCTGGGACGACTAGAACCCTTCCTAGAGCTGGTCGTCCGGCCAAACTGAGCTATCGGGGAGAAGAGCCTTGGTGAGAGAGGTAAAGAAGAACCCAAAGATCACTGTGGCTGAGCTCAAGAGATGCAGTTGGGAGATGGGAGAAAGTTGTAGAAAGTCAACCATCACTGCAGCCCTCCACCAGTCGGGACTTTATGGCAGAGTGGCCCGACAGAAGCCTCTCCTCAGTGCAAGACACATGAAAGCCTGCATGGAGTTTGCTAAAAAACACCTGAAGGACTCCAAGATGGTGAGAAATAAGATTCTCTGGTCTGATGAGACCAAGATACAACTTTTTGGCCTTAATTCTAAGCGGTATGTGTGGAGAAAACCAGGCACTGCTCATCACCTGTCCAATACAGTCCCAACAGTGAAGCATGGTGGTGGCAGCATCATGCTGTGGGGGTGTTTTTCAGCTGCAGGGACAGGACGACTGGTTGCAATCGAGGGAAAGATGATTGCAACCAAGTACAGGGTACCCTGTATGTTTGCAAGTACAGGGATATCCTGGACGAAAACCTTCTCCAGAGTGCTTAGGACCTTAGACTGGGCCGAAGGTTTACCTTCCAACAAGACAATGACCCTAAGCACACAGCTAAAATAACGAAGGAGTGGCTTCACAACAACTCCGTGACTGTTCTTGAATGGCCCAGCCAGAGCCCTGACTTAAACCCAATTGAGCATCTCTGGAGAGACCTAAAAATGGCTGTCCGCCAACGTTTACCATCCAACCTGACAGAACTGGAGAGGATCTGCAAGGAGGAATGGCAGAGGATCCCCAAATCCAGGTGTGAAAAACTTGTTGCATCTTTCCCAAAAAGACTCATGGCTGTATTAGATCAAAAGGGTGCTTCTACTAAATACTGAGCAAAGGGTCTGAATACTTAGGACCATGTGATATTTCAGTTTTTCTTTTTTTAATAAATCTGCAAAAATGTCAACAATTCTGTGTTTTTCTGTCAATATGGGGTGCTGTGTGTACATTAATGAGGAAAAAAAAATAACTTAAATGATTTTAGCAAATGGCTGCAATATAACAAAGAGTGAAAAATTTAAGGGGGTCTGACTACTTTCCGTACCCACTGTATATCAGGGCCTATAGTTTTTAGATTTTAATGATAAGACGTTTAATGGTTTCTTTTTTCATCCACATTTTCATTTTTATTCACGAGCTTACAGGATAAGCAAAAGGGCCTATGCGTCACTTTTTAGTTTTCATCTTGAACAGTTGTCGCGGATCATGAGTGAACGCGATCATACCCTCCTCTTTACTACTTTACAGAACGAAATAAACATGAATGAACATCAGAAAATATGTTGCAAGATACAGTAGCTTACCGAAATCTGTATCACGTCCTTATCAGTTCAATCAGTGTTGGAAACAATGTCCGTAACACAGAAAAGCCATTTGTTGACCATAAACTTGATAGTCAGCAGGAAAAATAACAAAACAAATCATTTAAAACAAAACGAACTGGATTAGAAACTTAATTATGTAAGTATAAATATTACAACTTCAGATTTTTCCATCACTGCAAAAAAAAATCCGCCAATCACGGAAAATTTTCGTTTAACGCGACCTCTGCTTCACACATATGCAAGTCACCCATGCCGTTTGCACTGATGCACCCTCGTACCATGACAGATGTTTGCTTTTGCACCTGTCACTGATGAAAGTCTGGTTGTTCCCTTTAGTCTTTGGGACTAAGAGCTCGATGTCTGTATTTCTCAAAAACAAGCTGAAACCTGGACTCATCTGACCACAGCACACATTGCCACTGTCTGTTGGACCATCTGAGATGAGCTCAAGCCCAGAGAACTGGGCGCCTTCTCTGCATTGAACAGATGTATAGCTTTCTCTTTGCATAAAAGAGATTTAAGGTGCATTTCTTGATGCAGCGGCAGACTGTGTTAAGTGACAACGATTTTCAAAAGTACTCCCGAGCACGTGGCTATATTTAACAGTAGCATGACAGTTTCTCATGTAATGCCGCCTGAGGGCTCGAAGGTCACGCACATTCAGCGGAGGTCTCCTGCCTTGCCCTACACGGACTGAGATTTCTCTGGATTCCCTGAATCTTTCCACAATATTTTGTATGCTAGATGCTGAAAGACCTAAATTCTTTGCAATCTTGCATTGAGAAATGTGATTTTTAAATTGTTTGAGAATTCTCTCATGATATTTGGCACAAAGTGGTGAGCCAATACCCATCTTTGCTTGCAAAGACAGAGATGCTTTTTATACCCAATCAAGATATCCTCACCTATCACCAATTCACCTGCTTATTGTAGACTGTTTCAAAACAGTTTAACTTGGATAATCTATAACCTTTTCACTTTTATTTTGCCTCTGTCCCAACTATTTTGGAGTGTGTTGCATCCATCAAAATCTAAATTAGTTAATATTTAAAAAATAATAATAATTTAAATGTATTTGTTCAGTGGGAAAAATTGGAAATCTTTTCTTTGTAATTTTGTCAGTTAAATAAATGTTAAAGAGAATTAACATCAACGATTCTGGATTGTATTGCAATTTACAAAATGTACCAACATTTCTGAAAATGGAGTTGTAATAAAAATAAAAACCTTTAACCTTTATTGAACTGAGAAAAGTACAAAGAAAAAAATTCCAATGTTTTCACTAGCAAAATTAATTTTATTTTGCAAATATAAACAATTTTTACTTTGATGGCAACACACTCCAAAAAAGTTAGGACACAGGCAAAATAATAGTGAAAAGATTACAGAATATCCAAGTTACACGGTTTTGAAACAGTCCACAATTAGCAGGTATAGAGAGGGAATAGTGTTTGAGTATAAAAGGAGCATCCACCAAAGCAAAGATGGGTCATGGTTCACCACTCACAATGGCTCACAAATTTCATGAAAAATCACATTTCTCAATGCAAGTAGCTGGATTAAAAGCACATAAACAAGCAATAATTTAAATAATCAAGTGGTTTTCAATCCTGGTCCTAAAGACTTTCTGTCATTAAGTACTCAACCTCTTGTCGTACACACCCATAAGACCTTCGTTCCTCTTCGGAAAACAAATTAAGATATTTTTGATGAAATCCAAGGGTATCTGATTCACACATAAGCAGCAATGTCATTGCACCTTTTGACGTTCAGAAAGGTAGTTGAAAACATGGTTAAAATTGTCAATATGACTACATTGGTTCAACCTTAATGTTATGAAGCGACGAGAATACTTTTTGTGCGCAAAAACCAAACGAAAATAACGACTTTTTTTCAACAATTTGAACCGTTGTCATACGTAGTGAACTCAGTGCAGGCTTCCTTGTTTACGTCCGAACGCCAACTCAGTATTGGCTGAAGCTGAACACGTGAGCAGCACGACGCATGCATGTGATGCTGACACAGGATCCGGCCAATAATGGGCCGGCATTCAGGCGTAAACAAGGAAGCCAGTTCACTACGCATGACAACGGTTCAAACTGTTGAATAAAGTTGTTATTTTTGTTTTGCCGCACAAATGTATTCTCGTCGCTTCATAACATTAAGGTTGAACCACTGTAGTCATGTTGACTATTTTAATCATGTTTTTAACTACCTTTCTGGACATCAAAAGGTGCAATGACGTTGCTGCCTATGTGTGGATCAGATACCCTCAGATTTTATCAAAAATATCTTAATTTGTGTTCCGAAGATGAACTACGGCCTTACAGGTTTGCAGCGACATGAGGGTGAGTAATTAATGACAGAATTTTCATTGTTGGGTGAACTAACCCTTTGACTATATAAAATCCCATTTTAGTAAGATACAAGTCAGCATTTGAACAGCTTTAAAGTTCCTCCCCCCATCCCCATTTTTATCATTAGATATTCAAATAAATTGAAACCCAATACTTACATTTAAAAGTGTAATCCGGCAATTTTGTCAAAAAAAAAAAAAATGCTGTCATCATGAATATTGCAATGAATATTGGGGTAGGCGAGGTTGCGAAGGATCCATCTGTTGTTTCCTTCTTTGCAAGGGAAACGTGCATTTGGACACCACATTTGAAGGAGCCTTCAAAATAGGACAGCCTTCGTTGTGCTGTGATGCAATTGGCCTTCGAATAAGGCCTTTGAAGGATGCAGCCTCTAAATTTAGATGCAGCTAGTGTGCCAGATAAGAGAGACATCAAAATGTTCAGAGCAGTTGGTCTCCAGGACCAGGATTGAAAACCAAGTTAATAATCAATCCATTGAATTAATCAATCCATTTTATTAGTTGTAAACAGCAGTCAGCAGCAGTAAAAGCAGGTTTCAGATGACACATTATCTGATAGCTTTGCAGAACCAAACAAACACATATACCAGGGTTCCTCAAATCCAGCCCTGGAGGGCCACTGTCCTGCAGAGTTTAGCTTAAACCACGATCGAACTCACTTACCTGCAATTTCCTAGTAACTCAGAAGAGTCAGACTAGCTTGTTCAGGTGTGTTTGATTAGGGTTGGAACTAAACTTTGCAGTGTAGTCCCTCCAGGAGTGGATTTGAAGAACCTTGACATATATCATTGACATATATATATTTTCACTCTCTCTCCTCTCCACCTACAGCCGGTGTGTGGTGAGCGCACTGGCGGCGTTGTACTGTGGCTGCCGTCGCATCATCCAAGTGGATGCTGCACACTGGTGGTGGATGAGGAGAGACCTCTGATCTGATATGATTGTAAAAGCGCTTTGGGTGTACAGTTGTACATAGGAAAGCGCTATATAAATGCCTCATTCATTCATTCATATCACAAACAACTACAGTTCTGACATAGCAGAGAAAACCTAACAGAGTAGCATTTTGCGGCAAACCATATATTGGGATCATCCACACATGATCTCAATGACCTTCAATACATCTGAGTACAGAAGAACTGAAAGCCTCACAGAAACATCAAACTGTCTGCCATGTTAGCCTGCTGCATCCTCCACAACCTAGTTTAAGAGGAATTATGTTAATATCATGGGCGTGTTTGTTACTTCATTTGCATATTTACTTTAGTGAACCAGGAGCTAAAACAACTCCAACAGTGCCTGAAAATAACGCTAACAGCAGGTACAATCCATCCTGTAGAGTAATAACAAAAATAAAAGACAGGACTATTAGCTTTCATTTCTTCTATATCCCAGAGGCCACAAATCATCACTACAGGAACAGAATGTAAGAATTGGTAGGAAACCTTGAGCCTACATCACAAAGACAATACAAAGTGCTGTCCATTCAGTATTGCTGGGGGCCTCAAAAGGCCAGAGACTGCCAAATAAAGCAGAAGATCAGGGCCCCCACAGTGCAAGCTGACCGCTTGGGCCCCTGGGAGCCTTGGTGCATTTAGTGTGTGCTGACCATTGATGCATTAAATACACTTACCACTAGAGACCCCACTACTATTTTCAGAAATCTTAAATTTGCCTCCCAAATCAGCTTTTTCCTCAGATTCTTCTTCTAAAGCCCATCACTTATCATAGTAGAATGGGGGGTGTTCAGTGCCATGTGGTGTGTTTGAAAGGCAAAGAGGTTGTGTTTGAACACCAGAAATGAAAGCATCACTAGGCTTTACAAGATTAGATGCCAGATGGCAAAACACGGCCAAAGCGGATGCTATGTCTCTGCCTCGCTAGCTGTCTAATAAAATGCATCTCAATTTAAGATGGTGGATGTGTTGAAAGATTTTAGACCAGTCCAAAACACAAATCTGACTGCACATAATCAGTTTACAGGGAAAGAGTGTTTCCAAGTTACTGTTTTCTTACAATGAGGACTAAAGAAATAGTCACTGGATTTGACAGTTAGCAATATTCATGACACTGGATCTTGGTTGAGGTGCTCAGTAACCAGCACATTAGATATCCATGAGCACTGTACTCTATGCTTTGCTTTTTAAATGTATGTCTGTGAAATAATCAGTTATCACTTTAACAAGTCTATACTTATTTTACAAATAATTTCTTTGGTGTTGTCTGTACAACAGTTTTTGAAGAGCTGTGTCAATACTGCACATCAGGCTGCTATTGCAGTTTGATTAATGTCAGATTAATCTATCCCTAAATGACAAAGTGTGCACTGTGGTTGGTCGTGTTACAGCAGGTAGTCAACCAAAATGCCTATTACCACCGCAGCGTTAAATACAACCCAGTCATATGTGACACTTGTTCACAAAATCACCACCAGGTGGGGCAAAGAGACGGTTTGCAACATTGCTCAGTAAGGTTGAAATTGTTGATGTAGCCTACTTGTAAATGAAGTTAAATAATGAAAAAAAGGAAAAATAATACAGCATTATAATATTTAATCTTATTCATCATATAAATGCTTAATGTGACCAAATTACTCTGACCAAATTATTTAAAAATAAAATGTTTGAAACTACATTTAATAATTTACTGATGTATTACAACAGGTCGCGCATATTTGTTATCTGTCCTTTTTGACACATCTATTGTACAACACAGAGCCCTGCGCATAACATGCAGAAAAATATAGTGTCCATGAATTAAGAAATTGTTGATCACTTTATTAAATCGTTCCTTTGTAGCCTATTAGTTAAAATGTTTATTAATTCATTCCTACTAATTCCTATTAATTAAGTTATTTGATTTGTAAAACGAAGAAACGATTTCAAATAAACAAACAGCATGGGGACAGTTTAACTTATTAATTATTACAGGCTTGCATATAAAGTGTGTGTTTTCCCTGCGTGATTTGATGTAAAATTAGGAGTACATATTTAGTTTTGAAGCTGATTCGTAAATGAGCTTTGCATATACAAGTTTGGGAGGAAATATTAATTAGCCAATACAACCTAAGAATTTTGTTATTTAATAAGATATTTATTATATATCGATTTACATGTCAGCCTTCTGTGAAGATGACTTTTACAAATCGGCCAATCTAGAGATTCTGTACAGCAGATGTGACACATTTCTGAATGACTACAGAGCAGTGTTAATTTCGTTAACGAAAACTATGACGAAAAATGTTTTTTTCCATGACTAAGACGAGACGATGAGAGACGACACCAATGTCATTTAACGATAACGTGACTAAAACTACAAGTGCAATATCGTTGACGAAAAAGACGAGACTGAAATGTGGCTAAAAGACTAAACACTCTACCAAAATCACTCTTTTGAAATCACTTTGTTTTTGTCGAATAAAGGAGACAAAACATTACAGACTGTCTTTACGAGCGGTCACGCTTACGGTTGCCAGATTTCCATAATTTAAACCCCCTTTCAGAGCTTTTCTGTTAAAAGAACGTTTTACTTAATCTTTGCTATCTGGCAACCCCGCAAACGAGCCCTCTCTACAAGAAGCGCAGATGATCTGAAAACACAGACAAGTAAGCTAAAGTTCAGCGCTCTTCATTTGAGATTTTCTACTTAAATTAAAGTGTCTAACGTTATATTGAACTGCTCGTTTACTGACTAAATCTGGGACCAAAGTGCAGGCTGATATCCAGCAGTGGTTCTCAAACTGACGCGAAAAGTGCCGTTCATTTTATTCTACTCCACCTTAAAATAACATGAAAACTGAACATGTATTTCTAGGAGGTAAAATGTTGTATATACATGACATTCAATCAAATTACCTCATCTTTCGTGGTCAAAACTGACTGCACCCACACAAGCCAGCATCGTGCATTAGTGCTGTTCTCGACAATATAACCTTTGTAAAAGTGGGGATTTAGCACTTACTAGCATGAAGAACAAATATAGACATAGACTGCATGTAGAATTAAGATTAAAACTCTCTTCGATACAAAAACATACCCTTCTGCGAGTTACTGTTTTTAATGTTGATCATATTATACCAGCAAGAATATTGCCCTAATATAATATATAATATCCCGAATATTGATTTTATAGGCTACAATAGTTCAACAAACAAAAGGGTAATATTAAGTGATTAACAGTATTGTCAGTATTTTTGCTCTATTTTGCAACGAAAGCCACAGCAGAGCAGCACACAAGTTGTTTTGTGAACGAATCTGTGGCTTTGAACGAATCGTCAATGATTCAATGATCCATTCATAAATACAGCCGCTTGCTTTGATACTGAAAGAATGAATGACTCGATGATTCACTCATAAAAACAGTCACTTACCGCCACCTACTGACGGTTTTAATGTTATATTTAAAAGTATCACTTAGTTTTTATCATCATTGTATTTATTGAATTTTTTTAAAATTTGATTTAAGGCATTATTTATTTTACAAAGGTATTTATAAAGGTAAAAATGCACTGGAAAAATCGATTTAAGAAGGCAAATATTGTCCCTTAATGGAAATGTGTAACTGCAGTCTAAGTGGAAAAGAGGGTACACAGAAGGATGTACGACACTCTAGAAAGTTTTAGAACCACTGAAAGAGGATATGTACAATTGCACAAGCGCTACTGCTGCTATGAGTGCAATGTCAATACAGTCTGTTACCTTGATTCAAATTTTTCATAAACTTAAATTAATTGGTCTAAAAAAAAAAAAATTATAAGACAACATATAAAATAGCTATCAAAATTAATGTTGGTAACTGTAGTTTGACTAAAAGTAATGACTAAGACTTTTCGTCGACTAAAACTAGACTAAAATATGAAAGACTAAAATGACTAAAATGTGACTAAGACTAAGGAGCATTTTTGTCTGAAGATAAAGACTAAGACTAAATCAAAAATGGCTGCCAAAATTAACACTGCTACAGAGAACAACACCTGATTTTCAAAATTCACTTCCAAACGCAAAGATAAGGTACAGTTCAGACTTGCAATGTCCAAAACTGATGGTTTAAATTCAGAATATTAACATCAGTAAAGAAGTTATTAATGTATGAATGCGCTTTGGTTCATAATTCAGAATGAATTTGCGAATCACAACGAAAATTTAAGTTTAGTTTTATTTTTTATGATAATTATTTTTATGTTGGGTTTCCCTAATAAAACACAAACTGTGCCATTATTAAAATTTCTGCTGTTTCCCACAAAATGCAGCATGATTACTGGCAGTCGAGTTAAAAAAATATAGGTAGGGCTAGGCTATAGATCAGGATTTGAACACGGCCCCCTTGCACTATAATAAACAAAAATACACACAATCATATCTCACAGTCACTGCCAGAACTGTCACCCTTTAAAAACATTAGGTGCATGATGCCACTGATTATTTTATTACTGTGAAGTTAGAGAAATGAAGAGCGCTTCTCTCTTGTGTGAGCAGACACACTGGTGCTGGGAAAAGAGCATTTCGTGGAAAGTTAATTCATAGTCCAGTGGTATGAGAGTTGATCAGCAGTGTCTATCACACAGGTTCAGGTCCCAAACAAACATAGATTTTAATAATGCTGAGAGATGTGTGTATCCTGCAGTTCTAAAACACATTTATTTTAAAGACATCAAGACATACCCTCCCCACGGAATTTCTGAATGGGAGGCAGGCGCGTTAACAAGGATGCTAGATTACAGCCTCTACCTTTTGAGGCCAGGGGAGTGAGGCTTTACTCGCACATCTGGCCTCCGTTACATAAACAACAAATGCTTACAAAGACTTTTGATCACTAAATTTGGTTATGTGAATGTGATAAAAAAAAAAAATAAAAAAAAAAGAAGTAAAATCTCCACTATCACTGTTTAAATGCTACCCACTACTTAGGGATCAAGAGCAGAAATGCATTTCAATAGCAAATAAACGCCTTCTGGTTGAGTACCATCTGTACATATCACTGAGATTCCTGTCTAAATGGGTGGTTCTCAGTCAGAAAAATGAATGTAGATTTTATGCTGAAAGTTAAGGGTCTGGCTAAAAGCACAGTGTTGTAGTCAAGACCAGCTCATTCTAGTCTGAGTCCAGACCAAGACCCGAACAGGGTTGAGCATGAGCCAAGAGACAGACCAGAAGAGGGTTGAGTCTGATTCCAAACTGAGACCAAAAGTGGGTTGAGCCTGAGTCAACACAGAAACCAAAAAAGAGTAAAGTCCGGTCTTGAGTACAACAACACTACTAAAGACGTCCAGTCCAGTCCAGCCTGTGAGGTGATTTATAGAAAAATATCAAATAAATTATATATAGTCATTCATCACTCACACATACGCACAAATGTATGCTTTTCATTTGAAATCAATTAATTTTTCCAAAGCATCTTTGAGTAGCTGACAGCAATGTCAACATGGACAGGTCCAAGAAAAAAAAAAATTAGAAATTTGGTAACACTTCAGTATAGGGAACACATGTAAACTATTTACTACGACTTTTCCCTCAATAAACTCCTAATTTACTGTTTATTAATAGTTAGTAAGGTAGTTGTTAAGTTTAGGTATTGGGTAGGATTAAGAATGTAGAATAAGGTCATGCAGAATAAGGCATTAATATGTGCTTAATAAGTACTAATAAATAGCCAATATTCTAGTAATATGCATGCTAATAAGCAACTATACTGCGTTCCAAATGATTATGCAAGAGACAAATCAGTAAGATTTCTGTACAATAAACATTCAGATGTTTGTTCGTTTATTTATCCATGTCTTTTTAGATAACTGGTGTCAATCTCAGACAAAATAATTTGCCAGATCTATGGAAACCCTACTTAGAGGTTGTTCCACATTATTAAGCAAGTCACAGTTCTCATGCAATATGGGGAGAAAGAAAGATCTTTTTGAAGATGAAAAGCATGAAATGGTGCAATGTTGTGCAAAAGGCATGAAAACAACTAATATTGTGTGAAATTGAATGGAGATTATTGAATTATCGTAAGATTTGTGAGTGATTTAGAGCACAGCGGAACTCGGTCAGATAAAGGCTTATTGAGGAAAGTTCCTGTCAATAACATTAATTGTATTAAAAGGGCAGCTATAAAAAAGCCAGTGTTGAGCAGCAAACAGGTATTTGAAGCTGCTGGTGCCTCTGGAGTCTCAAGCAGCTCTCCATGCAGGCTGGCAGGCTTGTGCGTAAAGATGCATTTCAGCCACTCCAAACCAAACCTCACAAAGAGAAGCATTTACAGTGGGTTTAGAAATACATGAAGACTCATTTTTAAATAGTTTTATTCACTGACTAATGCCGTACTACAATGGATGGTCTAAATGGATGGATTTCTGGATGGTTGGTGAATGGCCACCACGTTCCAACAAGACTGCGACGTCAGCAAGGAGCTGGTGGGTGATGATTTGGGCTGGAATACTGGGAAGTGAGATGGAGGGTATAAAAATGACTTTTGCAAGATATGTGGAGTTCATAACTGTCCATTTTCAGCTATGGTATAAAAAGGAGGATAGTGCATAGTACAATGCACTATGCACTATCCCCATGCTGCAAAAAAACACCACAGCAATAAAAATTGTTTGAAAATATATTTCTACACCCACTGTAAATGTTTCTCTTTGTGAGGTTTGATTAGTGGTGTCTAAAATGCATCTTTACGCACAACTGCCAGCCTGCATGGTGAGGTTCTCAAGACTCCAGAGACACCAGCAGCTTCAAATACCTGTTTGCTGCTCAACACTGGCTTTTTTTATAGCTGCCCTTTTAATACAGTACATTTTTTTGACAGGAACTTTCATTAATAAGCCTTTATCTGACCGAGTTCTGCTGTGCTCTAAATCACTCACAAATCTTATGATAATTCGATAATCTCCATTCAGTTTCACACAATATTAGTTGTTTTCATGCCTTTTGCACAACATTGCACCATTTCATGCTTTTCATCTTCAGAAAGATCTTTCTTCCTCCCCATATTGCATGAGAACTGTGACTTGCTTAATAATGTGGAACAACCTCTAAGTAGGGTTTCCATAGATCTGGCAAATTATTTTGTCTGAGATTGATACCAGTTATCTAAAAAGACATGGATAAATAAACAAACAAACATTTTCTTAGAAAAACTAAAATCTGAATGTTTATTGTACTGAAATCTTACTGATATGTCAATTGCATAATAATTTGGAACACAGTGTAGTTAAAAGACCCTAAAATAAAGTGTTACCAGAAATTTAATTTGACAGCTCAGGCCTGTAAATAAATGTGCAGTTTAATTTTTAGGCCAAACTTTGTTAATATCCAATTTCAGACATTTTTTTAAAGCTAAAAATTTACTTTTTTCTTTTTATGGTCAAAGTTGCTTAATTAATATTCCCCAATTACAAGTTTTGTATGTTTATGCAAAATGCCTCTGGTGAAAGAATGTACTAAATTCAGAGGGACAGTTTTATAACAAAACTCAAACTACTCTGGGTAAGAGGCCGTTATAAATCTGAAATTTGGGTGGACTCAACAACTAACCATAAACATAAATTAGACAATAAATCATAAGTTTGAAACCAAGCAATTAAGCTTCATGAATAGTTTATATTTTAAAGTATAGCACAAACCAACAACGGAACAAGCAAAAAAAATAAAAATAAATACCAAATCTTTGAATCAAATATAAATGAAGAATTAATTCAGAGATAAGGAGTTATATTGGGAGTATGATGACTGCAAGACAAATAGTTAAAGATTGTCCGTTGATGAAAGAAAGTGTCCCTTGTAGGTGAGGTAAAGCAAAAATCCGTGCATGTAGAACAATCCAAGAAGAAAAATAATCCCCCAAAAAAATCCATCAAAAAAATCACATAGAAAGAAGTTGATCTTAATCCTTGTGTGCCAAATCCCACAGGATCCACAAGCAATGCCAACAAAGTTCAGGATAGAACAGAAATCCACTTGGTCTCTGCTTCCAATGAATTACACCATAATTCACTTACAATGTTCAAGAAGTCCTTTTCGATTGAGCAGAAAATCAAAAGTTTCTCAATCAGGACAACTTGACTTGATACTTACATGGCTACTTGTTGTCCCACAATATCAGTAATTAAAGCATCATATTCTAGACTTTAATAAATACAGAAGATCATGTGTAGTACATGTGCTTTTTTTATCTGATAAGAAGACATTTGCACAAACTATGTTGAAAACACATTTACTGAATAAATCCATCTATGTGCAACAAAAAAACTCACATGGTTTTGCCTCAACAGTGGATGTGATTGGATAACTGGACTAACCATTGGACCAATCACATCGCACAGCATCTCAAAATGTTGGTTTGATAATTCTGAAATGCCTGAGCCAAAGTCTGTCATTGACACATTTGCAGGAATACAGACAAAGGCAGATGNGTCATTGGTTCACTCATAGACAAGTCGTTGAACCAATGACGGCGCGGCACGGCCGCGCAGCCTATAGGCGAAGAGCGCGCGAATCTTCCCGCCGAAAGGGGCAGGTGACTATATAAGCCGGCGATTCGCCATAGGACATCAGGTCATACGACTGAAGCGACGACACTGAAGCCGCAGCCCTGTGGCACGGCAAGAACGCAGTACTCGTTCCGTATCTCAGGGAACCGAGGTTACGTNTAAAAATAAATACCAAATCTTTGAATCAAATATAAATGAAGAATTAATTCAGAGATAAGGAGTTATATTGGGAGTATGATGACTGCAAGACAAATAGTTAAAGATTGTCCGTTGATGAAAGAAAGTGTCCCTTGTAGGTGAGGTAAAGCAAAAATCCGTGCATGTAGAACAATCCAAGAAGAAAAATAATCCCCCAAAAAAATCCATCAAAAAAATCACATAGAAAGAAGTTGATCTTAATCCTTGTGTGCCAAATCCCACAGGATCCACAAGCAATGCCAACAAAGTTCAGGATAGAACAGAAATCCACTTGGTCTCTGCTTCCAATGAATTACACCATAATTCACTTACAATGTTCAAGAAGTCCTTTTCGATTGAGCAGAAAATCAAAAGTTTCTCAATCAGGACAACTTGACTTGATACTTACATGGCTACTTGTTGTCCCACAATATCAGTAATTAAAGCATCATATTCTAGACTTTAATAAATACAGAAGATCATGTGTAGTACATGTGCTTTTTTTATCTGATAAGAAGACATTTGCACAAACTATGTTGAAAACACATTTACTGAATAAATCCATCTATGTGCAACAAAAAAACTCACATGGTTTTGCCTCAACAGTGGATGTGATTGGATAACTGGACTAACCATTGGACCAATCACATCGCACAGCATCTCAAAATGTTGGTTTGATAATTCTGAAATGCCTGAGCCAAAGTCTGTCATTGACACATTTGCAGGAATACAGACAAAGGCAGATGAATAAAGTTCCACAAGGCAAAGTTTAATGATAATCCACAATAGGCAGGCAGGCAGTGCAAACACATAGAATAACTGAGACCGGACAAACTGTGACTGTGAAGGTACGACTTATGTAGGGAGTACAAACAAGGATAATTAATCAAACACAGCTAATGCATAAGAACTAATAATGGCGGTCACCAAGGAGACAGATGAGTGGTGGGAAACTGAACAAAGAAATGAGTCAAAAGAAAACAAACTGAAAGTCCATGAACAAAACTAAACAGAATGGTGACAGTCATCAGAATGATATGGTTTGATTCCCTCCAAGAAGCGCCTCACGCGATTGCGTTCCCAAACACCAGCATCCGAATGCAACAGAACATGACAGCGTTTATTGTGTTTCATCTGCCACTCTGACACACAAGTCATTTATGATGTAGGAAAAACAATCCTACATTACAGCAAACAATCGGGGACAATCTTGAACAACGCTGGCACCGCTGCTTTATTTGCAAATGTTTTATGCGATAGTCCAATTTTGCCGCTAAGTTAAATTTGCAACTTTGGCTATAAACATACCTAATGTTGAAAAGGGTTGAAGAATGTGGAGGATTTTTCTGAAGAACAGTGAGCAGTGTAACTGCTTAGGACAAACAAAGGGACTCATGAACAACTATGACAAAAATAAATAAATAAATGAAGAAATAAATAAATAACATCCAGGAGACAACACACTGTATTAAGAATCAAGCATGTAAACTTTTAAAGAAGCATTTTTTACATTTATTTTTAATTGAGCAATAAGTTTGTCTTGTGGACCCTAAACATCTGTTTTGTGAAATAGCTTAATCAGGGCAGTACTAAAAAACATGCAATTTTTATGATCCCTCTAATTTTGTTAAAATTATTAACATTTTGCAGATTCTTCTCAACACCTGTGAAGAGATAACCCCAGCCCCTGTGAGGACTTCAGATGACGCAAACTCTGGATCAACATTTTGCTATTATCCTAATCATTTGTTAACATGTCATCACTTCAATGCGCTCATTGCTTCTGCCTTAAATTAATACATTGTTAGCCAACTATGTGATTTGTATATGCACACTTCTGAAATTACATAACTTGGACACAGTCACCTCTGATAACAGATTACTCAAAATCGTAATGTTGACATGCATTTTCTATAAAGCTGCTTTGAAACGATATTTATTGTAAAAAGTGTTATACAAATAAATGTGAATTAAATTGAATTAAATGTAATTGATTTCTGCAGCGTGTATGTAAACTTTTGACCACAACTGTAAATACAGCATGAATGACAATTTTACAAATAATTAAATTTTTGTTGATTTGTGTTAGGCCTATTTGTAAAATTATAGAGTGGATATTTTTATCAATTTGTTCTGATATATATGTCAAATTTACAGAAAAGTGCCTAGATGTTAAAAGTGTGTTTTAATCACTGCTCATTATCACACTACAATACAAGATTACTTGTCAAACAAATTTTTTTAACTTGAAATCATTTTAGCTTATGTGCATAGATTGCAGAGTCTAGTAAAATGACTTCCAAAAATCATCAAAATATTTCAGAATAAATGTTAATGTGAGCGCCCTAAAAGCACAATTGGCCCCTCCCCCCAGTTAATGTGGTCTAGAACCACCACTGTTGGGATCTGGAATGATCTGTGTGACAGAGACACCGGCAACAGCAATCAGAGATATATTTTAGTAGCTTAAATCATCTCCCACAGTGACCCAGTGCAACAATAATTTTATTTTCACCTGGCCAGAAAATCCATAAAATTCATTAGAAAGTGCAAAAATCTTTACTTGTACTAAGATTTATAAATGGCTTAAATAAGCTGTAAAATGTAACACACTATCCATGTAGTTTTTGGTAAACAGAAAACTTATTTTTTCTATTTCAATATTTTCCATTTATTCTACTGTTGAAGTTTAGAATACCTAAAATAGTTTTTTTTTTAAGAAATCAATTCCTCAGGGTTGCATTGAATAAATCAAAATCAGAGACTGATAACAAATGACTTTCAAATAAATTATATTCTTCAAAAAAAATAATAAAAAATAAATCCACCTCCTGTAATGCACAACCATACTCAACTGTTCTAATATTAAGCACCACAGCACCAAATTAGCATTTTTTAAGGATGAGATGATACAATGTTTTCTTAAGAGACTGGAGTAATGGCTCCTATGGCTGCTTTGCCATAACAGGGAAAGATTGGATTATAAATGTATTTTAAACATGAATAATAATTTTAATCATTAATAATGTATTTGGCTGTATTGTTAAACAATTAAATGCAACTACAGAAAACAGAAATCCTTGATCCAGACTCTTGAGCCATTCACACAGAACACATTTTTTTCACTGCACTGTTTTTCCATTGTTTTCTAGGTCTACATGCACTAGACAAACGGCTTTCACTGTTACGCTTTTCTCACATCTTTTGCAGCATCTCTGCATTTTTAGAATGCTGTATCAAGTTAAAAGAAGTTGAACTTTTAAAAAAGTGCATCTCCAGGCCATTAAACTGCCATGTGTTTCATGTTTTTTAAATGCAACAGTGCGTTCTGTGTGAATGACGCCTGCATATTTCTATAGGACAATATGCTACATGCTATACACCTGTGTACATTTAAAAGCTATCTTTATTGTTGTGGTAGTGCACATGTCTGATGCACTGCATGATATTGTTTATGTGCAGATGATTCGACTTTGAAACCTGTGTCATTTCTCAACCTATGTCTATGTCTTCCGTCGCTTCACCATTGTCCTATTTAATAAAAAGATCAAAAGGCTAAAAAAAAGAGAGAAAGAAATAAGAACACTATCATATCACTTTGACTTATGAAGGCCCTTCCTAGTACAATATATGATTGATACATACACTATATTCTAAGGTTAAGATTTTTTATTGTCCACTAAGGCTGCATTTATTTGATCAAAAATACAGCAAAACAGTAATATTGTAAAATAAAAAAATTAAAATAACTGGGTAACAATAAGGTTCATTATTTATCATTAATTACATTAGTTAACATGCACCAAAAATGAACTGCACTTCTATAGCATTTATTAATCTTTGTTAAATGTTAATATCATCATTTACTAATACATTATTAAAATCAAGATTTGTATTTGTTAACATGAATAAACAATTAACTGCTGTGTTTTTTATTAACTAACGTTAACAAAGATTAACAAATACAGTAACAAATGTACAGTATTGGTTAGTTCATGTTAGTTAATAAATTAACTAATGTTAACAAATGAATATTGTAAAGTGTTACCGATAATTGTTTTTAATTTAATATATTTTAAAATATTTATTCCTGTGATCACAGCTGAATTTTCAGCATCATTACTCCAGTCAGTGTCACATGATCCTTCAGAAATCATTCTAATATGCTGATTTGCTGCACAAGAAACATTTCTGATCATTATCAATATTGAAAACAGTTGTGCTGCTTCATATTTTTGTGAAAACTGTGATACATTTTTTTAGGAATCTTTGAAGACTCTTATGCCATTAGCAAACATGATCATGGCTGCCATTACTCCACTAACACAATGACAGGGCAAACAGCCAATCATTGGAAGAGTAAAGGAATCGCTTCCTCTCAAGTAACTTCTCGAGAAAATGAGCTCAAGAGAGGAAAACGAGATGCTGATTTCCTCTGCAACTTTATCTGCTGTTAAAAAAAATGACTGCTTTACACACTGTATGATCTCTTATTTTTCAAATTTGTTTTTTTGTAGTGTCAATTATTTTCTCATTTGAATTTTCCTGAGCCTCCACTGCTTCCTTTATTTCCTCAGAGAAAACAGCCCTGCTCAGAAAACAGCATAATTATGTTGTTTAACTTTTAGAACAGGCTTTGTGTCGCATGATTGTATTTCCTTAAAATGCTTTCTAGAGAGGCAGCTCACTAAGTTTTGGAAGAGAGTCACAGAGACATTTAATAGAAGTTAAATCTGTACATAAATGTTCTGTCAATGTGACCTGGAATATTACAAGACTATCAAGATGATGTGTGAGAACAAATAATATATTAAAATCCAATATCCCTAAAAAAAAAGAAAAGAAAAAAAAACAAAGCAAGATAGAACTATATTTTTGGAAACACTGATTCATGAGTAAGCAGGGGTAAGGTATTGCCTGCCAGGCCCAACAGGGAAACATAAGAGAAGCAGACCTTCAACAGGCCAGAACACAGCAGGGGGATTCATAGGACCGACAGGAGGTGTTGGCCAAGGAAGGTGTAAAGTGACAATCCTTTGTTTTCATACCATATGCCACATGTCCATGAAGACAAGCTTAACTCTTCACACTACAGGGACTATTCTCTTCAAAAGCTGTATCATCCAACAATATTTTTAGATTTTACAAGAAAAATTGACCTTGACCTTGCCAAAGCCAACACATTGCTACTGTGTTCCGAACACAAAAGCGTTGCTATGTAGTTGCTAGGATAATGTGCGGTCTTCATTCTTAAGCTGGGGACACACTTAAAGGTGCAATATGTAATATTTTCTGTCCACTAGAGGTCGCTAGAGGCCTATTCAAAACAAAGGCGTAGCTTGATGACGCCAAGTTTGAGCACGGAATCTTGGCACATGTGGTCTTCACCTCACAGCCGGTGGAAAACAATTGGGATAGGACTCGGGAAGAAATCATGTTCATGGATGCGATTATTAACATTATTGTAGTCTGAAGCAGAGCAGGGCCAAGTGTTGTGGGAGCTGAACGAGGCCGCTGGAGCGATTGAGCAACACACGCCTCATGAGCAGCAGAACTTTTATTATGCCACAGTTGCCGGCGCTGCTTCCGCTTTTCCGGTCAAGCGTATGAGGTAACACAGCTCTGTTTATCATATTAGTTACATTTGAGTGTGTTGAAAATTATGTTATAACGTTACTCTGTGTGTTCGCTCAGTGGCTGCTGTGAGACACTTGTTGCACACTGCAGTAAGCCAGATCAATTTTAGAATATATTAAATGCTGGATGGCTTGTGTTGATAAATGGCATGCAATTAATTTTAAAACGTATTGTATGATGGAGAAAATTTGGTATTACTGTTACTAAAAACAAAGCTGCATCTGATTATGCTATGTTAGCTACTTCACAAAATAGTGTTTTTCTCTGAGGCATGGCATGGTACTCTCAAAAAAAATGACGCAATTGACAGGCGACTCCTCACACGTCCCAGAGCCTTGGATAAAATTAAAGACTGTTTCCATCGACTGGAACAGATTTTAGTCTTTGACAGTGAGAGAGGAGCACAAACCTAACGACACAACACACTTAACGATTGGTGAGTCATGACAGGTCATTCTGCCGAACTCAACTGTGGGCGATCTTGTACCGAAACAAACATTGATGTCAACAGACAGCCGCCACTACTTATTTGCAGTGCAATTTGTGCAGATAAAATTCTGCCTACAACACTGGTGGTTTTATTTATGAAACGTTAAACATAACTTGAATAATAATAATTAAAAAAATCAAAAATAAATAACTTTTTCACGTTTGAGTAGACATTTTATTATGTATTTCGAGATTAATTTTATTAATTACAAAATTTCTAGTGCTTTTTTTTTTTAAACCTATAATCAAGCAATAATGTAGACTGTTACTTATATTTTAATATGAGGTGGAGGGAGCTACGTGTCCTGAAAGGATTAAAAACCGATGCAGTTAGCCACATTTCTGCTTGACAAGTAAGTATCCCTGCTTGATTTGTTTCATTTTTTAAGAACTACACAACTAAGATAATTTCAAAACAGGCCTGACAAATTATGTATGGCATGATTTCTTGTAGATTTCAGGGTGGTCCTTTGCATACTGTAACGTTAGTTAACGTTATATTATCTTACTAGCTATTTATTACTTATAGAAATAGTGCAACGTCATATAGTTACATTACATGTATTGCAAAATATGTAATGTTTTGAGGACCAAGTTTGTAGTCAAAGTATGGGCAGGCCATAGTCAATGTAAATCATATTGTTGATGTTTCGTCCATATCAGTGAATGTGCCATAACTGTTCATCTGCCGTCATCGGTGACCCTGCTTGCTTACTAGCCTGCACGTTCACGGCAGGCTCCGTTGTGATGGGGGAGGAGCTGTGGAGGGAGGGCTGTAGCGCAGCAGAGAGCAAGGGGGAGTGACCTGTGAGTTGTGCTTGTCAAAGTTTTCTAAAAACTCGCTACTGCAGCTTTAAGTCAATAAATGTGACCCGTCACGGAAACCAGGGACAGAAGTCGGCAGCACAACATTCGTGCAAAATGAGAAAGAAGCGTTTTTTTTTCAAAATTTGTGATTTTCGTTTTTTGCAGAATCTGTTAGTTGAGATCATGAAGAAGCCTCTCCGTGTTTGAGATAGCAGTATTGGTATATTTAAAAGCGTACATTTGAAATCGGCGTTTTTTTCTGAGATTCTATCTCGCAGTAGGGGCGTGTCATTGTCTGTTTGTATTTCCTTACTGAAATCGGATACGCCGGCTTTTGTTTCTTTTGTTATTGCCCCCGCCCTCCAAGGGAAGCGTGGCTACTTAGTATGCAGCGCCGGCTCTGCTGGATTCTTTAGCTGTGGAAAAAAGTGGCGAATTATTGGACATTTAGAGGCAAACAAACGGTTACATCCACGAAGAGGACCCCGACAAAGAGAAAGTGTGCCCGAGCGACTTATTTCATTGGAGGCAACGAGATCTGCAAGAATACTTTTCTGTTTCTTATGGGGTGAGTTTCCATAAACATCAAAGTTTGTCGTTTTGTGTTCATTCTAAGAACACGTACACGTTTTCTCATGTGTCTATTGTTATTAGCTAGTTCAGGACTGTCATTTTAATTTAATTACTATAACGTTCTTTTAGATGGTAATGTTAGCATCTGCTATTAATTCGAATAACGCTTCAATTGCTTGAAGTGACTGGTGTGAATGACTTAGCCCACGTAAACCTGCCTGTTAGCATTCTTGAATTGAATGTGATGCTAATAATTTTAGCCCGTGGTGGAGAAAGTGCTACTTAATATTCTTAACAAGGATTTACTAACGTAATTGTAAATGTATCAGATTAAATTCCTACTTAAGTAAAAGTATAAAGTATCCGTAGCCGTAAAATGTGCGTTATTAAGTCAAAAGTAAAAGTATGAAGAGTTTAATGTACAGGATTTTTTTAATCCTTTGACTCAAACCAGGTCTAACCACTAACTGAGGTCTAAACCAGGAAAGATAAATTAAAAGATAAATTACTGACATTTACAATGCACATTATCCTTTATTATTAATAGTATGCGGTCCGATTTTTCCCATTGCGTCTGTTGTTGCTATGCAACCATGCAGCTTTACAGGGGGGAGCTTTACAGGGGGTATGGCTTATCTAAATGAGATGTAAATGAGCCCTATTGTCACTCCCAGCAGGTGAGAACAGGCGAGAACTGCACAAGTTTTAGAGGCATTTTCTCTCTTTAGAGCTTTTTTGAGTGCCTACCTTCAAATGGCCACAACTTCTCCAAATATTATCAGATTTCCATGTGTTAACCATCGTTGGAAAGCTTGGAGACTACACTTTCAGAATCTGTGAATAACTCAAAATGCCCCAGAACCGACTTGTGTCCCTACTTTCCATGATTGGTCACAAATGTGTTCACCTTATGTAATAAAATTTAACAACATTATTAAGCAAACTGCACATATAAATATTATGTAACAGTGAGAAATTCAAATGATTTGTATTTACTCGAAGTACATACAGCTTTGTCAGCTTTACTTGAATTCTTTTTGTTCATACAACTAAATTGTTATTTGTACAAATTACTCAATATAGTTGCGTGGAACCACTTGACGCTGCTTTTTTTAAGTAAATCCAACAATTCATTTTTTTGAGTGTAGTCTAGCCTAGTATTTGGAATCTTCTACTGATTTTTCCCTATTGTGTTTTGTCAGTTTTGTTTTTGGTTTATCCTACCAATGGTCATTTGTTTTCCAGCCATGTTGGCTGTAGTTGGGCTTCTGTTTTTTTACACGTCTGTTAATAAAGACCTGTTTTGAACTTGTGTTGGGTTCTGTTTGCAAAAACCTGACAGAAATTATTTATACGCAAATGCCATCAACCTGCATCTGCATTGCAAGCCAGCTGTGCGCTGTGATGGCACAAAACTTTTGTTCGTGGTTACAATAAAAAATGCTGTCTTCATAATGCCATATCTACACTGCCAGCACACTTGTTCATAATACAACATGAATGACAATACAGACAGCAGCAACAGTAAACTGTGTCTAATGTTATGAGAGGGTGAAGAAGAATACAACAGGCTACATCATCATTACCTGACAGCTCACCTGTTACATTACTGCTACATACGGTAGGTGACAGGTTATATACTCTTTCGAAATCAAACTGTCTTGTGCTGTGAAGGCTATTTCTAAAATAACCCCAAAGAGTAAAATTTTAAAAACCCCATAGCACCATCTAGCATTCAAGTTATAAGATTTTAAGTTTCTGTTATTGGCAAATGTAAACATCTTCCTAAAATAACATCAATATGATTCAGCACACATTTCATAACTGAAAAGACAAAGTACAGTGTTACCTTTGACTTGTTCATTAGGGTTTAAGTAAGTTGTTATTTGTAAAACTGCTTAAAACAACACTGAATTAAGTGTGCAAACATTTTATTAAACAAACGTCATTTCTATTTGAAAATATATCTGAAATACAAGGAAGGGAAATATTAAATCAAAGAAGGGACGAATGAGATAGATGTGAAGATGTGAAATGAACAGACTTCGTACTTTATCTTATTAGATAAAAACACATACAGATAAAGTTTTCCTTTGAGGACATTTGCAGTTGAAAAAACCCCCCTCAATAATATCATATTGTAGCTGAAGAATCATGAAAATATTGTATTGTGATTCCCACCCCTAGTTTTTATTGCATTTTTGATCTGCAGACTTAGTGAGAATAAGAGACATCTTTTTCAAAAAGATTAAAAAAATCTTACCAACCCCAAAGGTTTGAATGGTTGTATTTATGGACAAATAACCATAAAACATTTTTAATATTTGAAACTCAAAAAGCCTTAAATGGAATTTCACAAAGTCAGCTTTCTCTGTTGCATGGGAGGACTAAGAGAAGTGTATGTGGAGGGATAAGGGACACTTCTAGTTTAATAATCTAAACTTATCTACAACACAGAAGGATGGCCAGCATTATCAATGCAGGGAGAAGCTAAAAGCAATAAACTCAAGAATCTCCTGCATGCTGTTTGTAAATGAGAACTCCAGCAGTGCTCGACAAAATGATATTTCAAGAGACATATCTGTATTAGTCTTTAATGTACTCATATTTTAAATAAAAATGCAATAAATATAGTTGATGACACATGCTTAGTGTATACAGTACATGAGCGCTCTAACTGAATTGAATATTAGTCTTCCGAAGCATCACTGGACAAGCTCAATTAATGTGCCGTCTATATTTACACACTGGTTGCCTTTGGCATCAATCTTAAAAATGACGGATTAGCATTGCATTTTTGGAAAAATGTTCCTTTCGGTATGGTAACCAAGCAAGACAAATCCAAGCGTCCCGTCTCAAATGCACACCATGTAGCAGATGATTACCTGGATTTATTTTATTTATACTGCCCTGCAAGGAGCAAAAATGATGCAAGAACATTCTAAGATATAAGAGATTCCCTCCCAAAACTAAGATGAATGTGAATTATGACATAAAATGAATAGAACTACACAATTTATTGACATCCAATCAATATGAAATCAAAACGGACCTTATTTTCTGTCCTAATACACATTCCTGGTCTTATTGTGAATGTTTTAACACCCCATGCTATTTCACAGAGAAAAAAAATGTAATAAATCTCACCAACTCTACACAGCTTCAGGAGAAAAATCATTTTGCTTTAGGGAGAAAAAACATTTACAGAAAATCAACCTTACCTTAAAGCTCCTCTGAAACAATGTGCTGTGAAAATTGTTCTTCAAATCAAACTTACTTCAATTGATTTCCTTTTTGCTTGATGCCACCAAGCAGTTCTTTGATAAATATTCCATTTCATGAGGAAATGTCACATTATAGAAGTAAAATGGGCTGCATATGCCGTTTCATGACCTATATGACTTTTTTTCTTCTGTGCATAAACACAAATAGAAATTTTGAAGAATATTTATGTAGCACATGGATGGCGACTTAGACAAAATAACACTTAATATTTGTTTTTACTTGATTTATGTGCTATATTCCAAGTATTCTGAAGCTATACAATCATAATTTAATCAGAGAGCAACAATGAAGGGGAAGTATAGTAGCCATATGAACTACTTTTCTGATACTTATATAATATTAATATAATATTTTTTTTACTGATATAATATTTTTATGGTGCTTATTGTCTTTTTTGGAGCTGACGATATCTGATACTAAACCTTTCCTTTTGTGTTTCACAAAGGATAGTCATACAGGTTT
The DNA here is from genome assembly GCA_003731715.1 of Anabarilius grahami. Taxonomy (NCBI): domain Eukaryota; kingdom Metazoa; phylum Chordata; class Actinopteri; order Cypriniformes; family Xenocyprididae; genus Anabarilius; species Anabarilius grahami. The sequence continues at coordinate 778,419 of RJVU01019258.1, forward strand.
GGAGAGGCATGATGGATAGTAAATTATGCCAAATGTAATAGCTGGGTGAGACACCCCTGTTTTTGCTCACTGTAATGCATTTGCTCACTGTAATTTGCATTAGGGCAACTGCCAACAGTAAATATTAATTAAATAAAGAACAAATAGGAGTGTGCTTTTGTTATTGTAGCTGAAAGGCACTCACGTTAAATTTAATGATGTCGTAGATGAGATAGCGTGGGACGGGCTGACCGTTCACTTTGTCAATAATCATCTC
>RJVU01019258.1:778699-854522 GCA_003731715.1 Anabarilius grahami
ATAAGAAATGCAGATATACCGCCCATAAAAAACGCAATAAAAATCAACATGATGTAACCATGTGATTTTGAAGAAAAAAACCCTCGAAAGATATTTAGCTTGAAAGATCAAACACAGGCACAATTCAAATCAAAGTATTGTTAGGTTAATATGTGAGGTCCAAATGTCTGACATCATTGAAATCTGTTGTTTTTTCATTAAACCTGTAAATTAAAAGATTTAGGATTTTCAAAATGTTAAACAAAGCAAAGAAAGAGTAATCAATAATACTAAATTATGAAACAAGTCAACATCGATCTGTGGCCTAATGGATAGAGAGTCGGACTTGTAACCCAAAGGTCATGGGTTCGAGTCTCAGGTCCGGCAGGGATTGTCGGTGAGGGGAGTGAATGTCCAGCGCTCTCCCCACCCTCAATACCACGACTGAGGTGAGACCCTTGAGCAAGGCACCGTACCCCCAACTGCTCCCCGGGCGCCGCAGCAATGGCTGCCCACTGCTCCGGGTGTGTGTTCACGGTGTGTGTGTTCACTGCTGTGTGTGTGCACTTGGATGGGTTAAATGCAGAGCACAAATTCCGAGTATGGGTCACCATACTTGGCCACATGTCACTTCACTCACTCACTCACTCACTCACTGGTGAAAAAACACATTTTTATGGAGAAAAAAAAAAAAACCTTTTGAAAAACAGACTAAATTGCACTGAAAACAAATAGTATGAAGCATGGGATCACTTCATATAATAGAATATAGTTTAATTCTGCAGAAATTTTAATGGTGAAATGAGAATGATGAAGTTGCTTCTGCACTCCTACAGTCAGTCTCACAGCAGAGCAGATGAAGGTGTGTTTGGGTATCCATTAGAGCCGTGGTTCCCAAATTAAGAGTGTGATTTTGCATTAGGGCTATTGCCAATAGTAATTCTTAAATAAAAGGCTGAGGCATTTAACATTTAACTTCCTTCTGCATACCACCTCTCTTCCCCTTAGACTGCAGTCACACCTCTTCCATGAAGGGACAATATTTTCCTCCTTAAAATGATATATAGGTGCATTTGAGGCATAAATAAATAAATAAATAAATCAAACCCTATATGGTATGCAATATGATATCAACGAGGAAAAAATTATTTGTGTTATTTTTCCTGCTTAAAATTGGACACTTTAACAATATCAATAAACATTTTCATAAATTTTTAATTAATTTATTTTTTATAAGTTTGTTGCCTCGAGGCAACATTGTACCTCAATGGAAAAATTTAAACATTTGGCATTTTCATGTAGAAAAAGAAATATATTTATTGAAAACATCAATTTCTTTAACTAGACACTAGACAAACAAATTTATCTAGTTTTTAATGTATTAGAAGTTTCATATTTAATAAAAAGTAACATTTTATATCCAGCTGTTGCCCTCAGGCAACATATAGTGGAACACAAGTATTACCAAACCATCATATTATTATGTTATTATATCAAGTTATCATATCCATCTTCATCCTCATCTCCATCTTCTTTCTCACCCTCACTCTCTTCCCTGACAGATTGTCACTAAGATTTCATCTTCCTCATCACAGTATGACCCCTCATCATCACCCTCATCAACTGCCGGTGCTACCTCTGTTTTATAGCTTTTTGAAGTGCGATAGAAAATGTGCAGAATCATAATATATGCAGATATAGTATGTGAATTACTATTCTTATAAGTGCATTACAAAATCATGTGAAAATGCCAACATATTTAGAACTCTTTTCCTTACAAATATAATACATTTGTATTCAAACCTATTATGCCTGTATGGCCTTATGCGATTCCAATATGGTACAATGTTGCCTTGAGGCAACACACAGTTTTTTTGTTATTTTCTTTAAAACATTTGATGATATATAATGTAAAGTTCTTAAAAAATACTTCTTTACTTGCCAGTGAAGGTGACTCATATTTTTTGTGGGTGATTAAATGGATACATCAAGTTAAAAAAGCACTTTTCATTGGAGAAAATATGGAGCCATGTGACATGTGCTGAAACAGGACACAAAATGGACCCCTGTTGGTCATGTTTTGGTCTTTTTTGCACTTTTATTGATTTGTATTTGAGTTATTCTGTCCTGAGATACGTTTGATCAATCAATTGGTGCCTTATTTTATTAAAAACAAACTAAAATAGACCATGTTGCCTGGAGGCAACACCATACCATAGAGGGTTAAATTTCATGTTTTATATCAAATTCTTAAAATTCCACTAATTTAATTATAGATATAATAAAGCAATACATTTCAATCAAATTAAATCAATATCAACACAAGCCATCTTTGCACTGCAGTGGCACAAGTTGCCTCTAGATGTATTTACAAACAGTTTAATGCTGCTCAGAGGTGGCATGAATGCAATTACAATGGATTAAATACTCTTATGACAGGGATGCACCGATATGAAAATTTTGGCAGATGCTGATAACCGATAATTCTTTACATTTTAAAACCGATAAAAAAAACTCCCTAAACTCCCTATTAGCCGATAAATCTAAATCCAAATTTTAATATACTTTGAGAGCCTGATTATAAAAGCAAACGGTTCACCGAAAAAAGCCATGACCCAAACACTTCAAACATAAACAATACAGAAATCTAGTTTGAACCAGTGTAAGATTCCTTTACTTTTAAAATTAAATTTTACACTCCTATGGCCAACTTTCTTTATAAAAAAAATTGTCAACACTTTACAATAAGGTTGAATTTTGTTAGCATTAGTTAACATGAACAATGAATGAACAATACTTCTACAGGATTTATTAATCTTAATGTTAATCTTAACATTTTCTAAGACATTTTTAAGATCCCAAGTTGTATCTGTTAACATTAGTTAATGCACTGTGAACTAACATGAACACAAATATTTTATTAACTAACATTAATTATCAATGTTTTTGATCTTTCAACATTACAACATTCTTTTACAGTTGTGTTCTCGTTATAATTTTATGTAGCCTACATGACATATTTGTGCAGCACATGTTGCACTTAACTGTATCAAGCAATTCAAAACCATGGCAAACAGTGCACATCTAAAATGTCTCAGCTGAAGGAAATAATCCATCATCTATCGGCCTTAATATATTGGTCTAATTTTCTTATCGGATTGATAACTATAACATTAAAAATGACCATTTATTGGCCGCTATCAATATGGGGCCAATATATCGTGCATCTGTATGTTATGAGATAAAAAATTTTCAATAGAGAAATATGAAATTAATGAAGAGATGCTTTAAAATATTACACTAAACTGCCCGTAGGTGGCGGCAAGTCACTTTCTTAATTAGTGAGTCATCAAGTCATTCATTCATTCATTCATTCAGTAATGAAGCAAGCGGTTGTATTTATGAATGGGTGATTGAATCATTGACTTTCAAGATTCATTCTAAGCCGCAGATTCATTCATGAAACACCGCAGCGTGTTGCAGTTCTGCTGTGGCTTTCATTTGAACTATTATTTCATTTCAAAATAGAGCTAACAATACTGACAATACTGTGTTTAAATAGAACATCACTTAATATTACCTTTTTGTTAGTTTAACTGTTGTATAAAATAAATGTCACATTTGCAATTGTGTGGAAGAACTCATACATGGTATGTTTTTGTATCAAAGAGAGTCTGAGTCTTAAATCAATCTCTATGCACAGTCTGTGTCTATATATGCTAGTAAGTGCTAAATGCACACTTTTACAAAAGGTACATTGTCAAGAACAGCAGTAATGTTGCATGATTTGCTAAGGCAGCAGACACTGCACGCAACCTATCATCAGCATCAATTTGTTATTTATTCAGTCTATCAGATTTTAAATTCCATCTTGGTGTGAACAAACCAATCCTGTCTTTTTTTCCACATCATGTTTGTGAAATCGCTGTTAAGATTTCTTTAAGCAAATACCCATGATGCATCAAAGAGACAATAATTTCTACTAAAATAGTTTGCCAAACCTTTGCTGTTGGGCATTACATTTTTCATTCGTGTTCTCAGACCTCTGGACCTTCAACATTTAAAGTGATTTCTTTTCAACATCTAAAGTAATTTCATGTTTAAATCAATGTTTTGGCATAAATACACTGCCATACTACTCTTAGGGTGGGTTGCACCAAAAAGGACTGATCTTAAACTAAGATTAAATCATGATTTATCTTATAATTAAAAACAGGTTTACATTAAACCCTCATTTTAATCCTGGTTTTTAATTTAATTTAATTGGATACTAAATGTAAAAGTGACAGACTGAGCAAAGACAGACAAAGAAGGTGTGGTGGCAGGCCTCAGATATATTTACATATTTATAATAAATAAAAATGTACATACATTATTAAAAAGCTGGATTAAGCGACTCATCTCAGTGGTGAGATGGATTGTACATTAGGGGACATGTTTTGCATGGACGGAAATGAGACGAGGAGGAGCACACACTCAGGAGTGCTGACAGATGAGTGTTACTGCACTCCCTCACTGGGTGGAAGCATGCAGGGCAAGGGTCAAAGGGACATGGTGACACTGGAATGATCAGTCTGTGAACCATGCTTCGTACTCATCATACAGTACACTTTATGATTTCTTTTGTCTTTTAGTTTGTCCTATTAATTGATACAAGAAGTATCTTTCATGGCTTGTGAATTATGTGTATCAGTCCTGGGATCGGTTGCACCAGCTAAACTTATTTGAAACATAACTACGTATAAACTAAATATTTAGGAAAGCCTCGGATCAGGAGTAACGGTTGGAATAAAATAGCAGACTGCCTGAACTGCATCAATAAGCTTTTGTTTTACCCAAAAGAATATCCTTTAGACATATATGATAATGTTGACATTTACACTCCGTTACGTTTTAAGAGAGAGAACATTTTGCCAATAAATGACTTGCTGCTCTTAAAAACGAAACTGATCTAAACAGCATGCCATTGTGTGCAATGATCCGTTGTGCATGTCAAATAAAATCAGTCATAATAAATAAATGTCATTCCTTATGTGTTTTTTTTTTTATCAGTATTTATTCATTGCTCTTTAATAATTTCAAATCAAGTTTATGAATGTCATTTACAAATAAAAATACCTTTTACATTATTTCATTAATTAAGTATTGTATTTCAATGGAAACTTTTTACTGTTAGTTACGTGAGGCAAAAGAAGTTAGAATCAACCTTAACAGGGTAAACTAAAATTCACGGCGCTTCAACACACCATTTGTTTACAAATTTAAAGGCTGCTATAGGATCATTGAAGGTAAATGTCATATTTCAGTATGTGACTAAGCATTACTTTAAGGAAAGCTTACAGACTACTAAATCTGTTCTTCCTTGGTTGTTAGTTACAAACTAGCTAGTAGTTACTAAGCCCCTAGTGTGGACTTTACGTTCCAGTGTAAGAACTTACGAACAGGGTAACACTTTATTTTAGGGTCTTTTAACTAGTTGCTTATTAGCATGCATATTACTAGAATATTGGCTGTTTATTAGTACTTATTAAGCACATATTAATGCCTTATTCTGCATGAACTTATTCTACATTCTTAAAGTGATAGTTCACCCAAAAATGAAAATTTGATGTTTATCTGCTTACCCCCAGGGTATCCAAGATGTAGGTGACTTTGTTTCTTCAGTAGAACACAAATGATGATTTTTAACTCCAACCGTTGCGGTCTGTCAGCCGTATAATGCATGTCAATGGGAACTCCATCTATAAGAGTCAAAAAGACACGCACACACAAATCCAAATTAAACCCTGCAGCTCGTGACGACACATTTATGTCCTAAGACACGAAACGATCAGTTTGTGTGAGAAACCGAACAGTATTTATATAATTTTTTACCTCAAAAACACCACTATGTCCAACTGCCCTCCACATCAGGTAAGTGAGTTCTGAACGCGCTCTGACAACGGAAGTGATGTCTCGCACTCATTGAAGCAAAGCGCGAGACATCACTTCCGTCATCAGAGCGCGTTTTTGGACCTCACTAACCGGATGCTGAACGCAGTTGGACATAGTGGTGTTTTAGAGGTAAAAAATTATATAAATACTGTTCGGTTTCTTGCACAAAATGATCGTTTTGTGTCTTAGGACATCAATGAGTCGCCACGAGCTGCAGGGTTTAATTTGGATATGTTTGTGCGTGTTTTTTTTACTCTTATAGATGGAGATCCCATTGACATGCATTATACGGCTGACAGACCGCAACGGTTGGAGATAAAAATAATCATTTGTGTTCTACTGAAGAAACAAAGCCACCTACATCTTGAGCAGATAAACATCAAATTTTCATTTTTGGGTGAACTATCCCTTTAATTCTACCCAATACCTAAACTTAACAACTAACTTACTAACTAGTAATAAGCAGTAAATTAGGAGTTTCTTGAGGGAAAAGTCATAGTTAATAGTGAATATGTGTTCCCTACACTGAATTGTTCTCCAGTGTAGTATATGATGTTTTCAGTGAGGTAATAAATGCTTTGAGAGCAAGATCCTCTTTAACATTTAAAGAATTAGCTCACAACACTGGCTTATGTTTGACCATCTCATGTAAGCCAAACCTGTGGGCATTCTTTAAGTATAGGAATAGAGTAGATCCTCTCTTCCTAAATGGATTAACAGGCTTTCAAACATTGCAATAACTCACCCCATCCAAAAGCGTGTTGGAAAGGTGGATGCGAAGATCCTTCCGGAAAGGAAACTCCAGGTTGGCAATGTGAAAGACAGAGTTGTCTCTGTCAATCATATAGACTTCGTTTTTTCCATCTATCAACATCATGTACCTGTAAAAACACAAGAGACAGAGTTAGAATTGCTGACCAACTTTTAGTAACATACTTTACATGTACACACCAGTGTTATTTATTTTGATTAATATTTCTGAATTTATGTAATATTTTCATTTTTATTTTTACATTTTGTTCTCATTTTAATTTTATGTAAAGTTTAAAGTAATTTTGTTCTGTTTCTGTCATTTTTATTACTTTTTTTTTTATATTTCTGTATCATTTTTTCAATTAATTATTATATTTTTTCTTATTTTAGCCCTTCCTTGGAAATTGGCTGAAATATAAGTAACAAAAATGTTATTTTATGGTTTTGGTTTTAGTTAAATATAATTAACCTGGTGTTTACATGTAAATGAACCCAGTGCCTCTCTTCACTCTGAAACCTGCAGCGCATATGTTTAATTTATTCGCAGCTTTTGCAATTTGATAATCATACTAAGCCATATAATGACATATATTTTTTTTCTATATATCATGCATACCTATCAGGCCAATGACACCTACCAAGTTTCATTACGATAGACTGTTTTCTGTTATTGTTGTCCTTGGGCGTGAATTTGGAACGGTGGCAAAAAGTTATGATCATTTCTGTGTGATGCTACTACTAATTTTGGTAAAAACTGCAGGAGGTTTGTAAGAAGCACAGTTAAAAGAAACATCTCAATATGGCGATCATATCGCCGAGTAATGTTTCAAAGATAATTATGTCTCTAGGCCAAAGCGTTAAAAAGTGAAAAATCAAACTTTGGATAAATGGTGACACAAAAGGGTTTGGCATAGAGCCACCAAATACATTGGCGACCCTTACAGTAACAAACAAAGAAGGATTTGATGTTTAATAAGAATCTGAATGGAACAAGGAAAATGGTAGAGGTTCAAGAAACAGCAGCTGGAAGATTTTGTGGCTATAACATAAGAACGAACAAGACTGGACAAATTTAGCAGCTGTTCTCTGTTTATGAGCAGAAATTAGCAGCTAAAAAGAAAAGCACTGATTGAGAACGCACATCCCGGTAGCACTGAAACTGCAGGAATTGATGAGCTGCAATGATTAACAACAATGCCTTGTTTCATGTGCTTCACTTTCATCAGAAAAATTAAGATAAATACTTGTCATAATAGGTATAATTGAACAAAGAAAAAAAAGAGCCAGGTGAGATTTAGTCAAGTGAACTTTAGCAATCACTTCAGGGGGTGCTCTTTTCAGACATTTTTCCAGCATAGATGATAAAGGTAAGCCGATAATCTCTGAAACCAGAATACAAAGCAAAAAGAGATCCTGCTCAAAAGAGAGGGGCATAAGTTTAGGCATATAAGCTGCATCAATAATTTAATATCCATCTGGAGTAAACTGAACACATGAAGGATGGACCGACGAGCTGCTTGGATGAAGCCAATGTGGGCAGTGGAAAGGTTTGTGCAATAAAACCGTACCATGACAGAACTACTGACTTAGTAACAGGTGTAAAGGTGCAGTAACATTAACAAAATTTTGTGGCAAAAAGGGTCCTTTGTCTGTTGTCAATAGTGTAGCCTAGAGGAAAGTATAGGGATGTATGAACCACAGCTCACACTAAAGTCACGTTCAAACCAAGCAGCTTTGTATTGGTCAATGCGGCAAATTCGCATGACCAACCTGAACCAGAGGCGAAATCTGCATTGGAATATCTTTCGCCATCAAGCAAAATTTCCAATTGCTTGGATTCCTATTGAAACAACTCCATTGTGACTGAAAATTCACTGAAAATGGAAAATGTAACCACACCTAAAGACCACATGCACCTTTAAGAAAATGAATGCCGAGTCAGTTGGCCTCAGGCGATGGAAACCCTCATGTCAGGCTGAAATAGCCACCAAATATACCTTTAGATGGTATCTGGTTTCCTGACAGGCTGGCAGCAGTTGAGAAGCAGCAGCTGAATACATTTGGCTTTGGTAAGGCTTTCCAAATCATTGTTGAGAGGTCATCGCCAGCATTCAGAAAGACAGAGTTGTCATATATATCAAAGTCTGTGCACTTACTGGTACATTAAAGGTTAGTCGGGCCGACACCAACAACAAACATGTAACCCATCAGCATTAGGGGGCGTATGACGGTCAAGGAGACAGAACGAGCAAGAGGGAGATTTTATTTATTTAAATAAAAAAATTGCAGAAAGAGAGATGAGACAATACAAAAGAGCTCAAAAGAATATCACTGGAATTAAGGTTTATGACTGGGCAAGCACTTTAGGACCCGCGTTAATATTAGAAAAGCTTTCCAGTGGTGGAGAGAGCTAAGCAGGAAGGCCTGAAAACAGATGCAGAGGCTGCTTTGATTCCGCTTCAGACGTGAGTAACACTGTGTTTGAGTGTCATTGATTGTCTGGAGCTGCTGTGCTCTACACTTGTTTGCATTTACTCTTGTGTACTGTACATTCATTTTTTGTGCTTCCTTGTCGTTCGTTCATCATCTGCGCTTTATTTTTCATGAAGCATTTTGTTGCGCGTCAGCTGTGATAAACAGACATCCACTCTCGCATTGCGTGTGTAACAGAGACCAGCTATTGAGAGTTGTGCAAGTAAACCACTGCGCACTGACGACCGCAAGAGAATGCGGTGTTTGTCAGTGCACTCGTCTCGCCTGCCAGCAGCGAACGGGCCAGGGTTCGAGACCAAGGGTAGTTAGGATTGAAGGGTGAGTTTTGGAGGCGGAGCAATAAAGAGAGTGGTGGGTTTGTTTGGGTTGATTCAAAAATCAACAAATGTCCAACAGTGTTTTTGAAAATCTACTTGCCCCACCTTTAACATTTCTTGTTCTCATCAACTTCTATATGATCACCCCACTTCCCTGTGTCTGCACATGTGTCAGACAGAGCTGCGTTCAGATCAGCACAGACAGAATGAAGAATGAAGGGAATCTTGCTTGAATTATGCATTACTAAGAAACAACTCAACAAATTTCACAGCTTAAAGGTCTTGAAATGAAAGAATGAACTGGTGTGATGTCATTTCAAACAAAATCAAGCCAAAATGAAGTGTTTGAAGTATAAAACAGCTTGCCAAAGTCTGGTAAATGATAATGTAATAGGCAGGTGTGGCTCTAAGGCTCTGTCTTCTTTGAGGTGGAAATCTTCTTCAGTTAATTTCTTCTGTTTAGTCTGTCGAGGTCAAACGTCCGGGAATAAAAACACGAACACACAGAGCGGCTTTATAGTAGAAATTGAATTTGAAATTTTACATTTAAAGCTGCTTGTTTTAAAGCAATATATTGTATAAAATGCTAAACATATGTGACGTGACTGGAGTGCAAAGCTTGTGCAAACATAACCACATTACTATAATCAGATGTTTTCTTTACTGCTGTTTCCTCACCGCTGTCATTTTTGTTGTGTGTTTATTTTGTTATTGAGAGGGAAGCCACATTTTACATGTTCATCTAAATGTAGCTCTCAGCAACATGGACGGCATCGGGATGTTCACAAACACTCATGTATTTCAAACTACATTTGACTCCTAAGAAAGAAAAAGATCTTTGCCATTAGTATATCAGGGCCTTTAGAGACAAGCAACAGAGCTGTTGACAATGTCCTTATGGAAAGTCAAAAGAGCCATTCTGGTGTGGACAATTCCCAGACACACTGGATTGCGCTCACGAATATCCTTTTCACATATCAAAAAGCAAGATATCAAATAGGGTAGAAACTCTTTCATTAAATAAGTAATTAAATCTGCAAAACAAAGCTAAGAAACATCTTTTTGACTTTTGGCTGTAACAAGATAACTGCCACTACCGTTAAGCACAGTGCTTGTCTTGTGAATGTGGTAGGATGGTGTTCTCAGAGTGCAGTGAGGAGCTGAAGATTGCATTCCATCAAATTTATATTCAGCGCATCTGTCCACGTCATTATTGGCCTTTAATATGTGTGAATAAAGGTGCTTCAGGGAATTATGCGAGAGTGCATTATCCCAGTCATGTAGTCATCCCAAGAGTACCGACTGAATGGGAACACTCTAGAATTCGGTAAATAGAATTGTCTTCTCTCAAATGCTGACAGTGTATGCACACATGCCAAAAAGAGGTCGAAAAAAAAAATGTTTTTGGAGATATTATCATTAGTATCTCTGGAAGCTTGTTTCCGTCACTGAGTCAGTTGTTTTTTTCTTCAGAACTGGACTTAACTCACAATTGCAAGCTTATATCTCACAATTCTGAGAAATTAAGACAGAATTTCAAGATATAAACTTGCAGTGGTGAGAAAAGTCAGAATCGTGAGATAAAAAGTCAGAATTCCAATATATAAACTTACAATTGTGAGAAAAAAATGTCAGAGTTGCAAGTTTATATCTTGTAATTTTGACTTTATTTCTTGCAATTGCAAGTTTATATCTTGCAATTCTGACATTAAAACTCGCAATTCTGAAAAAAAAAGAAGTCATAGTCGTAATTATCTTTTAATTTGTATTATTCCTTAGCAGAAACAAGCTTCCATAGGTATCAAATCAGACCCACCAAAAAACAATTGTTCAGCCCTTCAGCCCTCCTTGAGCTTAAGCTTTAATAGCCTCTCGTTTGGTCATTATTATAGAGCGCTCCGCTGGACGTCCCCAGAGCAAAAGCATCAGAGTGGCCAAAGCACAGGATAATGGGCTTGTTAGAACAGATCTCCAGTTAAAGAGATCAGGTAAACCTTTTGAATGTCTCAGTGATAGAGCAAAGTGTTTTTCTATCAAAGAACCAGGGATGTTCCGCTCAACTTTCTGCTAATTTTGGATCCCTATGACACACCAAACCAGCTCATTCACTGCTGCCAGGGCATAAAACATTCTGCAAGGTGCCAACTGTGGTGCTTCTGAGCAGATCCGTCTTATGGATGAGTGTTTAATGATGTTCATGCAGACGTTTGATTCTGGTTTGAGCGCATGAGCCAGCAGGAGTGAAGAGAGACAGCTCACATCATTACAGCAGACAAGCTCAAGCAGAGCTGCCATAAAATGACCTGTAGCATCATTAAATGGCCCTCTATGAGCACTAGACTACCACATTATAGAAACTGCATGCGAGAATTATACTGAAGATCATTTGAAGGGGTGCTAGAACATCACAAGAATGATGAAAACACATTAAATGTACTATGTAGGCATCAATGTTATTATCGTTAAATAAAACTATTTCAAAAGACAAAAACTAGCATCTTGTTAAATAAAAAATGGAGCCAAAAACCTAAAGCAGCACTGGATGGTCAGATTTAATTAATCTGCTCTAAGCCCAATTTCTGGTTATCGGTGTATTAGACGGGGGGAAGTGTCTGAATAACACATACAACAACCGAGAACAGTTCACTATGACCTACAAATCTTGATTTGGACTGCCTAAAAAGGCTCATTCAGACTTGTTTGTATGTTCCATTAGGGAAAGTTAAATCTGAAATCTATGATAACACAATAATAAAGCAGTGCATAAATAAAGCAAAATTTACAGCATAATAAAGCACAGCTGTCTGCATGAATTGTTCCACGTCTTTAGTTGGTATAAACAAATATATATTAATAATAATAATAATAATATCAGACATATTATTATGTAACACTTTACAATAAGGTACATTTGCTAAACATTCATGTATTAACTAACATGAACTAACCAAATTTTGTTACTGTATTTACTAATCTTCGTTGGCATTAGTTAATGAAAATACATTTGTTCATTGTTTGTTGTTTGTCACGTTAGTTCACAGTGCATTAACTAATGTTAACAAGATTTTAATAATGTATTAGTAAATGTTGAAATTAACATTAACAGATTAATAAATGCTGTATAAGTGCAGTTCATTATTAGTTCATGTTAACTAATGTAGTTAACTAATGTTAACTAATGTACCTTATTGTAAAGTGTTACCATTATTACTATTTTTTATTATAATAATAATTTAAAATTTGTATTTATTTACAAATATGTATGTATTGAATTTATTAATAATAACACTATGTTCAAAAGTTTGGGTTATTTTTTTCATGTTTTTTAAAAGAAGCCTATTGCTCACAAAAGCTTGTTCAAAAACACAGTGAAAACTATCTTTTGAAATACTATTACAATTTAAAATAACAGTTTTTTGTTCGAATACATTTTAAATGTCATTAATTTCAATGCCGCCAAATCTGAATTTTCAGCATCATTCCTCCAGCCTTCAGTGTCACATGATCCTTCAGAAATCATTCTAATATGCTGATTTGCTGCTCAAGAAACATTTATTATTATTATCAAAGTTGAAAACTGTTGTGCTGATTAATATTTCTGTGGAAACCGTGATACATTTTTATTCAGGATTCTTTGATGAATAGAAAGTTCAAAAGAACAGCATTTATTTGAAATATAAATATTTAGTAACATTATAAATGTCTTCACAAAACTAACAGTAAAATAGCAAATGCAACTATAGTAACTTCATGAAAAACTTTAGGATTTCAAGAATTAAATTGCTACAAAAGTGTAATACGGCAATAAAAATACTTGAAAACAGTTACAATACATTTAATTGCCTGCTTTCAGTTGCCATCTTTGCTTGTATTTCTAATGAGATCTTGCAGCAGTGCTTCGGACATTTTGGAACACAGCAGCAAGTCTGCAAGCATGTAGCTATAAGCATCTGTGTTGATGTATTAGCATAGCGTGTGCTTCAGGCCTAAGAACGGCAAACTACTTCAGTTCCCTGATCTGCAGTCAATGGACTCACCGCGTGCCGTCCGCTTTCCAGCTGACTTTATAAGCGTTCTTCTCCAACAGACGAATGTTCCTGAGGTCCATCGATACGGGCTGAGCCCCGGGAAACCCGGATCTGACAGACAAGCACATAAAAAAAACGTGATTGCTGGGTTGTTTTAATTGATCTCCAGTCATCAATGAAAGTAATCATGGCTGCGGTTTCATCAGGATAATAACTCATGGCAGAACTCAGAATGCTTTCCATTAATAGGCTGCAAATATATTTCCCATTACTTATTTGGCACAAATGTCATGTGCTTTGGACTATGTTACAGCTGGCATTAAATGAAAATTCACCAAATCTGTTTTCTAAATGCATGTTACTGATTTACGATTCATCCAAGGATGTTTTTTTTTTTATATTGACCTCGTAATTTTTTAATTAATAATATCATAACTCCACCTTCCAATGAAACAACAGCCTTCTCTCTGGTGATGCATGTCAGACTTCACCGAATTAATTAGCTTAAACCCTGCCCCTTTCTTACAACCAATCACATTCAAGGCAGTTTACATTTGATCAGTTTATATATTTGATGACTTAATTTGAACTCTGTTACCAAAGCAATTGTATAGAATGAAATATTTTCTAATTTATGGGAAATATTATTTTCAACTACAGTCATTTTGTCAATAACACAGTCATATCGTCCTTTTGGCTAAAATATGCAACCTTGTTACCCATTCTGGTGTATTTTTTTTTATTCTTTAATATTTATTATATTTTTTATTTTTACATTTTATGAATGTTATTTGTATTATATGTTTATTTCAAGAAAATCTTCAAATTTGGTAACAGGGTTGCAAAAATTTCCAACCTCATGTAATATTTAGTTTAACCTCTTACACAGTGTCCTAACCAGACGCAACGCGACGGATCTTTTCCAAGTTAATCAGAGTTTTTGTCCTAACCAGCAGTGACTGCGACACGCGAATATTCTATTTTAGAAACGGTTTCTATTTCTCCGCGACGTCGCAGCTGAAACAGCAACACAAAGTATGGCAATGATAATATCCGGTACTGTTTATGTGCTTTATTTAATGTCTGATGTCTAATGGCTTTGTTTAATGTATCTTAAATGTCTAACGTGAGTTTGAGTATCATTCTGTGTTCCCAGCTTTTTAACTGTAATGAAAACAACAGTGGCTAATTCACCTCAGATCTTGAAAATAAATAAATGGCCAATGTTCAAACTGTCAACTCTGCTGTGTTCTTGTCGAGAGAGCCCGCCCACACTCTCTTCTGATTGGCTGTCGGTTTTGATTTATTTTATCGCTTCTCATTGTCGCGTCGCATCAAGTGTGAACAGTCAGATTGCTCGTCACTGGAATATTATCGCATCGTATCTGGTTAGGACACGGTGTTAAGGTTGATGAGCGGCAAGGGGAAAAAAAAATTTGAAGATTAGTTCTTATTTTTTACCCTATTCATGCCCCACACACATTCACAGTCCTCACCATCTGAACGCTTTCGATTACTTGACATATCAGTGACACGGGCTTAGAGCTGGAAAGCATCTGTGGGGGGTAAAACACACACACACACTCACTTGTCCCACTCGGAGAACTCCTGACATTTGCGCTGGATGGTGCCGAGCTTGGGCTGTGACGTGACTTGAGTGACTCCTTTGACAGACACCCCCTCCAGAAACACAGCGCCCTGAGACAAACAAACAAGCAACCATCATGTCTACACACTCACCACACACCTCATCACTAACAGTTCAAATGGAAAGGAAGCTGATACCCGGAATACTAAAAAAAACATTCCAGGTTACATACAGCCGACTGTCAGTGAGCCTTATTAATATCCCAGATGAGCTGTGCTGTATTGAACCAGGGATATACCTGTGAAAGAATGAGCTGAAATGAGTTTTACGCACCACTTTTAGTCGTTCTTTCTTCTTTTTGCCCTGACTGGACTGAGAGGAGCTGGGCTCGGACCCCTGAGCGATGGCATTCCCGTCATCATCCACATCTTCATCCTCCTCATCATCAAAGCACCATTCAGGGAGAGCAGGTGCTGCTGGGGCATCTTCAACATCCCCATAGCGCCGGAAGAGCTCCTTAAGATAGTCTCCTTTATAGATGCCTGGGGACCGAGCCTGAGCGAACGCTGCCACAGCCGCCTCGATACTGACACGAGGAAACACACAATCACTCACAATGTGTATCATCACACAGGATACACTGCATGTAACGCAATACTTGATATATTATTATACTGCATAATGAAAAATGTAAATAAAATAATCAAGTTATAGATGTATTTAAGAATGTTCATTTAATTCAAGATGTTAAATGTATCAATAAAACAAAACGATAAATCATGTTCAAAAGCAACTTTTAGCTGCATTAAAAAAAACAATCATTTACCTAACTAATAATCAATTTAAAAATGCCACTGTTCNTGGTCAGATCTCTAAATTGATATACATACATATACATATATATATATATATATATATATAAATTAATTATTTAAGTTATTTAAGTTATTTTAAATTGTAATATTAAAATGTTACTTCAGTATCATTTTTTTTTTTTTACTGAATTTAAGATCAAATAAATGCCTTGGTGAGCATAACAAAATCTTTTGTTGTTTAGTGTATATTATTAATTACGCATAATAAGTTCATATGAATAAACTTTCTTTACATTTTGTACAACAATTCAAATATTTAAGATACAATTTTACAATATGCATTTTTAACTATTGATAAATATCAATGAGCTCTGAAATTCACTGAAAAACAATAGTGTAAAAAAAATATTAAGCCCCTCAAATCTCAATAGGATTTTAGACATCTCATCTTTGCACAAGTTAGTGCAGAATTGCCCACTAATAATAAAGATCAAAGTGAATAAACATTATCAATGCATCAGTTATTAGGAGATAAGCTAAACAGCTAAACTTGCTGCCAGACATCATATTTATATTCGTGGCATTTCCACAGAAGTAAACTGAAAGAAATCTGCCTCTGTCTTATTATATGATATGTCCTAATTGTCCTCACCAAGCCACCCTAAAAATGACAGATGAAATGAACTGCTTTAAGCTACAGCAGTACGTCTTCACTTACTAGGGAAAACAACCACATGGCATTAAAATAACAACAAGAGAATAGTGAAAGATTTACAATAAAATTATAACAATTAAACCCTTTCCATGAGACAACACAGCCCTTTCTACTACTAGCATGCTTGACTGAACATAATGAAGTATTGATTAGCCAAACCAGGTGTGGAAGAGGTGGGATTTAAAAACCCAGGAGTAAATATAAGTGCTCTTGTAGGGTGTGTTACAGATCGTATGCTTTTGCTCCAGGGCCAAAATATGGATTCAGTGGCAACCCAAAACATTACTGAAACTGGATATCATACAAAAGAGAGAAAAAAAGTCCTAAAACTCACCCATTTAAATAATATTTCCATGCATTACTGCATATGCACACTAATATGCCAAGTTATTAATATGACATGAAGCTGAACAGCAGAACTGCTCAGTTGCTCCCCTCTTTTAAATGGTGATGGATTCATGCTCTCAGCAGTTCATAACTGACCGAGCAAAACAAACTGTGGGCAAGTCAAGCTGTAATTAATGCAATCTGCATCATGTTTCTTTCACAAGCACGGTTTTGTTCATGGTGTCTGAGGATGAGGGCATTTCATGCAACCTATCCATAAAGGCAATTTTCCTCCTTTTTAACGTTTATTTTTCTATCTTAATGTTGCACAATTCATTGTATTTTATTATTTGCACAACCTTATCAGAACCTTATCAATGGTGAGGGTGTCACGGAATAAGAAGACGGATGCAAGAGCAAGATTCAATTAATTATTTATTGAACTTCACGCCAGCAGAAAACTCAAGTAACAGTGGGCGGGCAGCAGGAGAGGGGTGAGCACAGGGACTTCGATGGGCCGTGGAACTGGTGAGTAGAGATCGTGGAAGTCCGTGAAGAGTGCTGATGGTGTGAAGTCCGTGGAGAGTGAAACCAACGAAGAACATCAGACAGGAACACGAAGACACGAATAACTCCAGTCACAGGTAGGACTCACGAGGAACACAGGAAACACACATGGAACTCTAAACAACGATCTGACAACAAGAGACGAAAGACAGGGCATTAAATAGGCTGAGGTGATGAGGAACAGCTGCCGCTGATCAGACAATCAGCGGCGACGCCCACACGAACTGATTACGTGACAAACCACACGCACACAGGACAACAGAATGAGACAGCGGATCAGCAACCGTGACAGAGGGCTTATACAGTATATGCTCAAAACCAATAAAATCAATGTTAATTCTCAAACACTTTTCAGAGATGCATTCAAAGCTCCAGTGAGCGAGACACCAGGAACAGCAAACACAATAATCTCAAATGTACTGCAAACACAATGAAGACTCTAAGCCTGACGTCTTAAGACCGACTTTTACATGCTAGCCTTCACACACGTGAAAAAACTAGCATTATGTGCCACAATATTAGCTTTTTCTTTTCCTTCTACAATTAGCAGCACATAGATGGGGAAAATGTATTAGTATCAGTGTTGAGAAGAGCTGTGCTGCGTCATTTGCAATAGACATTTTAGTAACATTATAAATGTATTGACTGTCATTTTTGATCAATATAATGCATCTTCGCTGAAGAAAAGCATTAAATTCTATTAAAAAAAAAACTTTTTGATCCCACACTTTTGAACAGTAGTGTATTTGGAATTGAAATAAAGTGCAACTGTAATGTCTTTATCTGAGCTTATGCACCTTAATTTTTGACCAAAAAAAGAGCATTGTTTTTGGGTAATTGACCATTCGCAAAGACCCACCCCCTTTAGTTACTGTTGCTACGTCCGACAAGCCATGCCGATCTCTCACCACACATCATGTTCTCACGTAGTGAAAAATACATTGCGGAGCAAAGAGGACACTGACAACGCGTCGACAGACAAGACAGAGCAGGTTACTTTTGATATGAAATAAAGTCTCAAATTTCAAATTGTCATTTCTAAAGAAATTTAAACAAATACCGTTTTTGTGGCTCTTTAATGTGACAGATCGCTGTAGCGCCTCAGTTCAAGAGGCTCGTGAACCGATCATCTCTTCCTACTAGTTTATTTATATCAAATAAACATGAATGAACATCAGAAGGAATGTTGTTTCAATCGCGGAAAGACGTCAACACACACCATTTTTCACCTACTTTAATCTACTAACTCCCGACTGCTTTGTCGGACAAAATGGCGGATTCGGCATTATGATTGGTTAGATCGCCTGTCAATCAAACTCCTGGCAAAGGGTCAATTTTGGCAATATTGAATAAAATGTAAAAAATATTCTGTACAATTGTTCAAACTTGTGTACTTTAATGTTTAACCAGGAAGTTTGTTTTGAAATGCTTTTATCTTGTACAAAATGGCACAAAGTCACACTTGTGGTGTTCCTGGTCAAAAATGACCGGCCTACAATAAAATGGCTTATAAATCTTTCGTTATGCTATATTATCACCAAATCTTGGATTCTATCTTTTTGTCAACTTGTTTTCTTTCAATTAGGACAGGTTTTGTATTTATTTTTGAAACGGACTGATTGTAGGTCATTTTTTTTATCAAAACTGACCATCCGTTGAAAATAAGAGAAACATTTAGTGTCATGTTCATGTTCACATATTTACATGTGTGCTTGCAAAGATAAAGAAAAACTTTCAGATCAATGAGGCCTATGATCAGTCAGTTAAAAAATAAATACAAAACCTGTCCTAACTGAAAGAAAACAAATTGACAAAAAGATAGAATCTAATATTTGGTGATAAAATAGCATAACAAGAGATTTTTAAACAGTGGCCAGTAACACACCCACTGTATGTGAGTTCATCATTTACTATGAATCATTTACTATGAGTACTATGAATTGGGGTATGTGAAGAATGGCATTAAAAATGGCCACACTTTTTAGTGTCTAATCAGAATAATGAAAATTGGAGCGGAAATATTGGTTTAATTCACCCATATATGTTTGAATCAGAAAGTGATTCAGGAGAAGAAGAGGAAGAACGAATTATACATGCAAGCCCGGTTTTATTGGGGTACTGAGCACCCTCAAACAAAAGCAAGAGCACCATCACTTGATACTGTAATATCATATTGACGAAACCGATTTGTAAAATGCTCCAGTGCGTATTTGTGTTTGCGCTCTGGAGAACGAATCTCTGAAAGAATCATTTGTTCTTCATTTTGTTGTTCTAGCACTCAAACACTCCCTGTCTTTGTCGATAAATGAAAAAAGAAATATGACATTGCCCAATGTGTCTATTGCATCCCGACCAAAATCACTTGATCACACATCACTGCAAAATAATGAAATTTCCAAAGTCAAAAGTAGAAACTTCCTGGGTGAACTTGAAGACAGGAACACGTCTTTGCTCATTTCAATTAATTTAAATTTGAACTTAAACCCTTCATGCAAAATAAAACAAAAGTGCTCTTGTCCCTGTTATTTGTCAACTACCCTTGATCATTGTGAGACATGATTAGAGTCAGTTGGATATCATTCCCTCTTACTTTCACCCTTACGATCAGTCACTCTTCCAGCATAAAATCTGTTCATTTTTTAGAAGAAATTGCTGAAGAGATCAGAAAAACACTGCTGACGTCTTTCAAGTTAAAAGTCATTTCTAAGTCTGAGTCTCCAGCAAACTTCAAGTTGTAATCTATAAATGGAAACGCTTGGAACAGTAGTAGGTCTGCCTTGGAGCCATCTGCTGAAATTTCAATGAAAGCGCATTAAAAAAACATGCGTAGAAGTGAAGGATTTACTTATATCACCTTCGGTCAGTGTTCATGACTTTACAGTAGGAAGGACATGGGTAAAATCCTGAGAGGACAGCAAGGCAGAATATAAAGCAGTGTTAGCAAGTACAAACTGACCTACTCTAACAACATTTTCAGTTGATTGCATTTTTTGGTCTAATTTAGACTTGAGATGTCAACAAAACCATACAAGGAAAATACCAAAACGTTTTTCTGTGCTATCAGTAGTACAGACTCAGTTTGGTGTGTGGGTGTGAGTTCATAAATGCTGCCACGGTGAAGGCTTGGCTCATGAATATTAATTAGGTTACACCGTGTTTGCTATATAGGCCTGATTGATTAGCTCACAGGCAGGATTTGGAAAGAAGGCTTGGCTAATGAATATTAATTTCTTGTGACTGGACTGGATGCTTTGGAAAGCTTGCTAACTGATCAACATGCCAAGTCATGGTGGGAAGCAGTCTGCCAGTCAAATAGCAATGTATTAAACTATTTGAAGGCTACATGCCATTGTTTTAACCCTTGTGCTGTGTTGAAAACACTGTAAAACCTGTTCCCGGTCAAAATGATTAATCCACTTACATCAAATGCAAAACACATTTCTATGAACGCATGGATATTATTCAGCATTGTGATGAACAGTATTGTCGCTGTAACAATGTCTACGCTTTTGTTGCGTTCTTCACACCGCCTCTGGATGAAGATAAAGGAGCAGAGACTGTGCAGCAAGTTGTGTTGACAGAGTTTAGTGATTCAAAGAGAAAAGGGAAAACTTGAGAATATCATCACAGAGTTCATTCATGAAGTCGTGTGAACAACACACAGCATCCGTGTATGTCCGAGCACCTGCACATTGCACACTTTGGTTAGAGCAGTAATAATGCGATTAAGGTGTTTACATGTATGTTTATTGCGATTTAAATCTGCGTATGCCACAGTTTAATGTGAATGTGGTTACTTTGATTATGAGCTTAAATCACATTAGCTTGATTGAAGTATTGTGTTTACATGAGGTAAAGTTTAAATCGCAATATTGACAAAATCCCATGATAATCGCATAATGAGGGTGCATGTAAACGTAGCGACTATTGTAAACGTAGCGACTGTTTCCATTCAAAGTTGAATGGAATGCATAAAATTGGAATATAGCATAAAACATTTGCAAATAAAGCAGTTGGACTCAGTCACTATGACAGCCGTCTCATAAACAAGCACACTCAGTCAATGTTGAACTCCCTGAAGACTTTCAGGGAAAAAACAGCGGTTATACATTTTCAACAATTTCATAGACTCCTGGGGCATATGGCGTCCTCAACGGCAGCTATACTGCTCAGGCTGATGCATATGAGACTGCTTCAGCATTGGCTACAGACTCGAGTCCCAAGATTGGCATGACGTAGCGGCACACATCACATGTCCAGTACGCCAATTTGTCAATACTTTTTCAGCCCTTGGACAGACCTTGTACTTCTACAGGCAGGGGTTCCACTAGAACAAGTGTCCAGGAATGCTGTGTTACAACAACAGATGCATCCAAGACTGGCTGGGGGTGCCGTGTGCAATAGGGCACGCAGTGTCGGGCTCCAGGACAGGACCTCGACTGCATTGGCACATCAACTGACTTGAGTTGCTCTCAATATTGCTGGCCCTGCAGAGGTTTCAATCGTTGATCCAGGGCAAGCACGTGTTGGTCCGGACAGACAACACGGCAGCAGTAGAATATATAAACCGCTAACTCGGTTTACTTTCACAAAGCATGTCGCAACTCGCCTGCCATCTCCTGAATGGACTTTAGTGGCCTGAAGTCACTGAGGGTCTCTCACACGCAGGGACCCCTAGCGTCAGTCATCGACATAACGTTGACGTGACTGACAGATAGGGAACGTCTCGGTTACTATTGTAACCTCCGTTCCCTGATGGAGGGAAGGAGATGTGGTGTCCCTCTTGCCACAAAGCTGAACTGCCCGCTGAAATGGCTGGAACAATGTCTCGGCTCCTCAGCACAAACCTGAATGAGTGAAGCACTAAAAGGCCAATTCTCATTGGCCTTTTATCAATTCTCATTTTTAGAATTTAAGCACATCTTTGTATTTACATCCAGTGTTTTTTTATGCGATATCCCAAAATATGCATTAAAATAGATGGATGGAATCATAGCTACTGTGGTCAATCAGCATGTATTTTTTGGTCACTCAGTTAATGTAGTTTAAAAAAAAAAAAAAAAGTGTCAAGAGTGTTACAAAAGAAATTGCCATATTTTTTTCTCTTGACATCGTACGTGTGGGTTTGGGTAAAAGCTCACTGTTGTCATTAGGACTGTGTGCGATTTGATTTCATAGAATCTAATGCTAATAAAGAACCTTTCCTTTTAAGAGCATTTATCTGCTGTATTATAAAAAATAAAAAAAAATTTAAAAACACTTTACACCAATTGAAAAACAGCCTACTCTGTACCTTTGTCACAGACAGGTGCATTCAGTGCAGACAGCTTCATTGATTGGATTCATTAGGATTTTTTTTTCCTTTTCTTTTTTTTCACGTTGCAATGCGCCACAATCAGTGTAGACGTGCAGGTTGTTTATGATTTACCGTCAATGTCAAAACTGGCCGCATTAATATGTAATTCAGCTGATGATTGCAACAACAGCTTCCATTGTTGCTCATCCAAATTGAATTCAGAGTCAGAACAATCTGTTTTATAATATTAGTTTTGTTGTTTTGACAGATTTTGTTGCATAATGTGGAGCTGTTATTGCACTGATTGTTATGAATAATTTTTATGTTTTGGTTTGTGTCCATCAAGTTCCAAACAAAAAGAGAAAATAATGAAATGAGATGAAGCCTCTTTAATTTGAAAAGTGTTTCATTCACTGGATTTTCAACAAAACAGGCATTTCTACATGCTTATATAATATATAGTTTTATAATATATATATATTTAGGGCATATACATATTTTGCCATATACACTACCATTCAAAAGTTGGGGTTGGTTAGGTTTTTTTATTATTTACTTATTTATTTTATTAATAAATTATATATATATTTTTTTTAAGTATCTTACGCTCACCAAGGCTACATTTTTTTAAATTATTTTAATGCATTAATTACATCATTTTAAAATGTAATATATTCCTGTGATAGTAAAGCTGAATTTTCAGCATCATTACTCCAGTCTTCAGTGTCACATGATCCTTCAGAAATCATTCTAATATGCTGATTTGATGCACAAGAAACATTTCTGATTATTATGAATGTTAAAAACAGTTGTGCTGCTTCATATTTTTGTGGAATCAGTGACTTTTTTCTTCAGGATTCTTTCATGAATAGAAAGTTTATTATTAAAGAGCTGCATTTGTCTGAAATAAAAATCATTTGTAACATTAAAAATGTCTGTTACTTTTGATAAATTTAGTGTGCTTGCTGAATATAAGTATTAATTTCTTTAAATCTTACTGAACCCAAATTTTAAAACATTGAATTAACATCTAGAACCAGACAAATGTAAGTACTTTTTAGGCAGTGGCAGGTCATTCTGCTAATCTACCTTTTAATTTTGTTGCTTAGACAAAAGTAAATTATATTTTATGTGATTTTTAAGTTTGCAGTCTGTATTTAATGTGATAAGATAAAAAAAAAATAATGGCAAGAAAATGTCTTTTGGGCTGCACAGAAAAACAAACACACAGCATGTAGTCTGATGATTTTTTTGATGAAAAAGTTACAGCTTGAATTAGTCTATTGAACAATTCACTGATGAGGTTTTTTTTGTAATATGTAATATGTTAGTCAATGAATGTGTGTGCAAAAAGAGCCACATTTTGTTTGTTTGATTGGTTTGGCTTTCTCCACCTACTGTGGCTGGTCGGCAAAAAAGTTAATTTTGTGCCCAGTCTACATGTGTTCAATGGGTGAGTGCTTATGTGTGTTATCTAACCTCCAGTCCATTTTCTCCACCAGGTAGGCACATATTAAAAAGCCCGTGCGGTTGAAGCCATGTGTGCAGTGAACGCCTGCGGGAGACAGAACACAACAGTGACTTAAACAAATGAATCACACAGACCACCCACTTGCCAAACCAAACATTTCTAGACACATGAACGATTTTCATCCTTCACTGGAATCAATATAATCATTTTTGGTTGTTAATGCAGTCTGCGCACATGGACGGAACTAGACACTGGCCTTTGGAATGATACAGTGGTAATTGATGACAGAACAAAGCCCTTTATTTGAGAGGACTACTCTCCTCCTCATTGATACACATATTAAATATGCAGCGCTGAGTGCTGAACTCTGCTCAAGCCAGCCGCAGCTTGAAAATAACTGTGAACTTATTAAGATAATTACAGTCATCAGCAGGATGTGCAGAGAGGCGTGCTTTCAGAGCGCTTCTTTCATAGAGTTGGCCTTTTGTTTTGAGTTTGCCGTTTTTGCGACAGGGTAATAATCAAACATAGTAATGAAAAACAGTGAGATGCAAAGGCCAAAGCCATCCATCTAAAGCATATGAACATATTAGTATTGCAATATGCTGCTACTGACTGATAATGGCTAGATTTAAAAAGTTAAATATTGATATTGTGTTAATACTAAACATATACAATAATATTGTAAATAATCCAGAATCAGTTAACACTGGAACACAGTAGGTGGCAGTATAGCATTTTAAAGGCAACCGATTTAAGCCCAATCCCAATTCTACCCCTTACCCCTTCCCCTTTGTTTCGCGCGTTCACGTGAAGGGGTAGGGGCGTCCCAATTCTCATTTGGTTGGAGGGGAAGGGGTAGGGGGAAGGGCCAGGTAGCCCTTCAAACGAAGATTTTTCGGGACCACACTTCAGACGAAGGGGTATGATAAATTTCCAACATGGCCGACCGAGCGAGCAGAGAGACCCACAAATGTAAGTATTTTTTTACGGTAAACAGTATTTTAGTAATAAATAATCACTTGTTTTATGTTGCCTTTAATCTTGTGTTCATGTATACGGTTATGGACTCCGAAAAAAGATTTGTTAAAATCGCTATGAAAAAAGTTTGCTAATGTTTTTTACTTTATGATAGTACCACAACATATTTTTTTATATTTTATTGAAACCCGCGTTGATTTGACAACATAAATTCAAATCCGGTGGCAGCTAACTTGTCTTTTTGCCGCATGCCTGATTAATGTATTGTTTTGTTGTGGTTACGTCCATAAATACGTGTACGTTACATGATATAAACAAAAAGTGCATTCAGTTTGCGTGCTTATTCATCAGTATTGTATGTTCTGTATCAACCAGGGACTCCTGAGGAAACACGCAGGCTCATACGTTTTGATGACGTGTAACGGTCTAGTAGTGGTGTCCCATTTCTTAGGGGAATATTTTCAGCCCTACCCCTTGACACACTGTTTCAAGGGGCAAGGGGAAGGGGAAGGGGTAGGCGTAGGGGTAAGGGGAAGGGGAAGGGGTATAAAATAGAATTGGGATTGGGCCTTACTCACAGCCAAGTTCTATTTCATTCTTCACTTTAGGGTAAAAAGAAGTTTGAAATACCTCTGAATGCTGAAGAGCGAAGTTTAGATGAATATGTAATTATGTGCTGTGCACTTTACTCTCAAAAACAGAATAAACAACAAAAATGACAGCAGTGAGGAAACAGCAGTTAAGAAAGCATCTGATCATAGCAAGCTCTGCAATTTGGTACTCCAGTCAAGTCACGTTTATTATATAGCACTTTATACAACAGATTGCTTAGAATAAGCAGCTTTACAGTATTAAACATGTAAAAACAATGTTAGTGATGCTTTCAATTATAATTAAAACTTCAGTTTCCACTATAAAGCAACTCTCTAGTGTCTTCATGTTTTTACTCCGGTGTGAGCTTGACGGACTGAAAAGAAATATACCAGAGAAAATTTACACTTCAAAAAAGGCAGAGCCCCAGAGCCACACCTACCTATATTACATCATCGCCACAGACCAAAGGTAGTTTAGCCCCGTTCACACCGCCAGCGACTTTTTCTCTGTTTGTCGCTAGTCTCTGTACTGTGAAGTCCCTTGTGGGCGTTCCTAGTGCTGTCGCTCTAATATCATTGGTAGACTGCACGTCTGATCATATCTATAGAAAATGCAATCACAAATGATATATAAAACTAAGAAATCATTCTAATTTGACTAGGAATTAGGTTTAAAATAATTAAAAGTAGCATTCTGCTGTTGTAGAGTGTTGTGACTGCAGAGCTCAGTGCATTAAATCATTAACTAGATTAACGATCGTTCTATTAACAAATTAAACTCACTCACACTGTCAAAAAAATACTAAAAACATCATTCGAATTTGACAAATAATCAGTTTACTTGTCCCTAATAATCAACACAATGCAGGGGAAACTGTAATATGAACTGTAGCAGTGACACACTGCTCACAGCATCATACAATTAACAACACAAACTATCAATGTATGAATCAAACTCACAAGACTGCCGACAGTTTCTTTTCCACGCACCATTTTGTTATATCCATGTATGTACAGTCAAATCATATAAAACAGTGAAATCGCTCCGGAACTATGTCCTGTCTGTCTTGCCTGCACTCGAGACGGTGATGTGAGCTCCAGAGAGCCTTCACTCCTATTGGTTGTCGCTCACGAAATTCGCTCTTCATTTGCATGAAGTTGAAATTTCTGAACTTTTGTCAAGTGTCTCCCATCGCTTGACACGGTCACTGTCGCTCTTGTCGCCGAAAGTCAACAGCGCTCTATTGAAATGAATGGGATCCTGTCACTTTGTCACTGGGTGTCGCTGGCGGTGTGAACGGGCTTTTGAAGGGGTTTAAGTTTGCTTTGGCAAGCTGTTTCGAACTCTAAAAGAAAAAGAAAAAAACTTCGAACAAACTTTGTTTAGACCTGATTTAGTCCGAAATTATGTCAAACAAGTTAATTCTTTAATTTCATGTATATCTTATGCTGCGTTCCAGACAGCTCAGAATTTGGACTTTTTCCCACCTCATTCTTGGAAATAAAATCTGAAACGCCACTCAAAGCCAGACACTCAACCTGTGAACTCGGGGTACATCGATCAACCCCAACCTCAGTGAGACACATCCTTCATATTTTCTATAGATATAACAGTAATATAGTTATTGTGAATTCTTTTGGCCACGATAATCGTGTAGTGAAAACATAATATTGTAATAGCCCTAGTAAAGAGGTGTCCAATCCTGCTCTTGGAGAGGTCACTGTCCGGCAAAGTTTAGCTCCAACTAGGCAGAACAAACATGCATTTAAGTTTCTATTATGCCTAGTAGAGCTGAACGGTTAATCATTAAAAGATTGCGATATTGATTCAAACACCCACACAATCTTATTTCTAAACGACAATGATTTGTCTGTCTATGACCTTTGACAAAATCACACCAGAACATTCAATCTGTGTTGACACTGCCGCTAAGCCAGAGAGAGCAGTTGTCAAGTATAGGTATGAAACAGCTTCACAAACAGTCTTATAAACCACACAGTATCGTTATTTCTGTTACAAATATTCATATTATCACAGAAGTACTGGGATAAAAATTTATAGTTCAGATATAAATCACTGATGTCTATGGAAAATAGAGTACATCACCTTTAGAAAATAACTTGGCACTTCAAATAACGATTGTATTGATTACATTGTTACGCCACCAGACTTTAAAAAAAAATAAAAAAAATAATGTATTTGTCATTGAATCATTCATTCAAAAGATTTGTTCAAAAAAAATGCAGATTCGACCAGAGGTCGCGTTAGACTTTCGCACTGTCCGAAAACTGAAAAGTGACGCTCTTTCATCTTGAACAGTTGTTAAGGATCGCTAAGTGAACGCTATCATCCCTTCCACTTTACAACTTTACAGAACGAAATAAACATGAACAAACATCAGAAAATATGTTGAAAGATACAGTAGCTTCCCGAAATCTGTATCACGTCAGTTCAATCAGTGTTGGAAACAATGTCACATAACATTTTACCTCAGAAAAGCCATTCGTTAACCGTAAACTTGATAGTCAGCAAGAAAAATAAAACAAACCATTTAAAACAAAATAAACTAGATTAGAAACTTAATTATGTAAGTATAAGTATTATAACTTTATTTATTATAAAATGGACTTAAATTGTGATGGTGCAATTTTATGGACTTAAATTGTAAATGGTGCTTGCTTCAAACACATTGTTTTCATTTTATTCTGGAGACTGAACTCGCGCTATGCTGCCACACTGGAGCGCACTCGCCACCAACTGGACAGGGGTGGGAATTACAGTCACAAGTTACATCAGCCTCAGTAATCTGTCATAATGATGGACGGCCTTAAGATTTTTCCGTCACTGCAAAACAGATTCCTTCAAAGACGGAAAATTTTCGGTTAACGCGACCTCTGGATTCAACCAATAATGAAACAAGAGAAGTATTTATGATTGAGTCACTGAACCATTTATTCGAACCGATTTTTAAAAAATAATTCATTGAGAATAATTAACCATTTTAAAGAGACTTTAGCAATTAACATTTTATCAGAACCTCTAGTAAATTATGCTATTTTGTTTAGTTCTCTGTTCAGAATTGTGATCTCTGAGAAAAAAAAACATGATTCTCAATTGACCCTTTGCAAATACCCGCCCCCCTTAGTTACTGTTGCTTTGTCCAACAAGCCATGGCGCTGTCACGCCACACGCAGTAAAAAATACATTGCGGAGAAAAGAGGAGACTGACAACACGTCGACAGACAAGACAGAGCAGGTTACGTATGATATTAAACAAAGTCCCAGCTTTCAAACTGTGTCATTTTTTAAGAAATTCAAACAATAAAAACCGTTTTGTGGCTCTTTAATGTGTCGTGACAGATTGCTGAAGTGCCTCAGCTCAAGCGGCTCGTGAACCGATCATCTCTTCCTACTAGTTCATTTAAAGCATCAAATAAACATGAATGAACGTGAGAAGGAATGTTGTTTAAAATGCGGAAAGACGTAAATACACACCATTTTTCAAGTTCAAGTCCACCGAGGTTAATCTTCTAACTCCTGTCTGCTTTGTCGGACAAAATGGCGTATTCGGCGTTATCATTGGTTAGATCGCTTGTCAATCAAACTCTCGGCGAAAGGGTCAATTCATCCAGAATCGTGGAGCTCTAATGCCTAAGACCTGGTTCAAGTGTGTTTAATTAGGGCTGAAGCTAAACTCTGTAGGACAGTGGTCCTCTAGGAGCAGGATTGGACACCCCTGCCCTAATACATAGAGTTTTTTTTTTTTGCTCTAGGCTAGGGTTTTCTCCATTGACCCTCAAAACGGACCTCATCTTTACTCCTAAAGTGAGATTCAAATTTCAGTTGCAAGTCTGTGAATTTACAGGCTTGTCAGCCAAATTGTGACTATGTTAAAAAAATATTATTTGATTTAGTTATTAAATGATTTGATTCACAACATTTTATGAAATCCACTGCTCATTGTTAGACTGATTCATAGAATAGAGCTTCTAGTTCAGGGCTGGGCAACTCTGGCCTTTGTGATCCACTTTCCTGCAGAGTTTGACTAAGACCTTGATTAGCTTGTTCAGGTTTGTTTGATTACTAGCGGAAATAAAATGGGTTTTATTTATTTTTATATTGTATTTTATTTTATTTCAGTTCAAGTTTATTTTTTATTTTATTTTTTGGTACAAGTTTATGGTTTTAGTTTTAGTTAACTATAGTAAACCTGGGTGCAACATTTTAGATAGCCAGTAATGATAGCTACTATTAGCCAGGTCTCTCAACTCCCTTTTTATTATACAGATAAAACCAAATATAACATCAGATGGATCATATTGTGTTCTGCGTGTGGGTAGCATTTGTCAAGGCTCTGCATGTGATGGATGAATTTTTTATTTAAAAAAAAAAAAAAACATCAATTGTAATTCATGTGTTCAGTCATCAGTCTACTAAAGCTCGGTTCGGCCTACTGTCAAAAACATAAAATTATATGCAAATTTGTTCTGCAGACTTTCAGCTCCCAAAATTGCAGTCTGAGAGAGCAATGCTTAAAGAAATACTGTACAGTAGCAGAAAAAGTATGTGAACCCTATGGATTTACCTGGATTTCTGCATAAACTGATCGTAAAATTTGATTTCATGTCTTTTTTGAACACATAGTGAATTGCAAAACTTATCAGGACATTTGTCAACTAAAGTTGAGTGATGCAACAGGACAACAACCAAAAGCACAGGACTAAATCAACATAGAAAATACACCTTCTCGAGTGGCCGAGTCAGGGTGCTGACCCTAACCTGGCTTTGGCATGACCTCAAGAGAGTGATTCACACCAGATATCCCAAGAATATGGTCAAACTGAAGGTCTGCAATTAAAAATTATGCAAAATTCCTCCTGACCATCTGTGAATGTCTGAGCCGCAATTACAGGAAATGATTGGTGGAGGTTACTGCTATCAAAAGACGGTCGACCATTTATTAAATCTAAAGGGTTTGCATTCACTACCGTTCAAAAGTTTGGGGATTGTTTTAAGTTAACATTAAGTGAGAGTAAAGGCATGTTACAATGTTGTAAAGTTCTTTCTATACATCAACGAATCCTGAAAAAAATGTATCACAGTTTCCACAAAAATATATAGAGGCACAACTGTTTTCAAAACTGATAATAACAAGAAATGCTTCCTGAGCAGCAAATCAGCAAATAAGAATGATTTCTGAAGGATCATGTGACACTGAAGACAGGAGTAATGATGCTGAAAATTCAGCTTTACTATCACAGGAATAAATTACATTTTACTACATATTTACTTAGAATACAGTTATTCTAAATTGTTATTCTGAAGAACATATCGGTATATAAGATAGATATATAAATAATAGTTATTCTAAATAATATTTCACTTTTTACTGTATTTTTGATCAAATAAATGCAGCCTTGGTGAGCAAAAGAGACTTCTTTCAAAAACATTTAAAAAAAATGTTACCAAGCCCAAACTTTTAAACACTGGTGTACTTTTCCCCACCATACATTGTGAATATGTACACAGTGTGTTCAATAAGGATGTAAAAACAATGCTTGTATGTTGTTTGAGCATATGGTAAAGGGTTTAAAAAAGTAAAGGGTTTACATATTTTTTCCTTCATCTGTATTTGACTGCTGGTTGACATTAACCAATAATCAGCACAGTCTAGAAATGGTTAGATGAAAATAAGAGTAATTTCAGAAGTGGTGTGAGTTATTACATTTTGATGAAAAATTACGAAGACAAACATTTCTGTCTTTGTAATAATGTGCCTTGATGAAACTTTTCCAATAAGACCAGGAACATACCATTCCCCTATGAGTGAAATTGTTCTTTAATCTGGACAAGTGGACATGAATTAGATATCTTTTCTACAGACCCCGATAAAGTGTCTATATTAGAAAATCATAGGCAACAGGAAATGTTTTCTTTTTTCCAAAGTGGACACTAGCCAAATGTCAAATGATGGCAAAATGAACCAATTCAACCAAGCGTAATGTTTGTGGGTTCTTGATCAGCCTGCCTTCACATAAACATCATATTTATACTTACAATGACACGACAAAAGTATCACCAAATAAGATTTCTTATCAAAGCGTTCTCACATGGCTGCAGCTGTATTGGTATTTCTGGGATTATACCCTCTGGCAATAGGAACGATTTCATCAGAGGCGAACACAGAAAATGCCACACATTCATCAGTGTGATTTCATATCACAACCCACAGCTGTCCTAGTTGCTAGATAGTGATTTAACAAAAAAACTTTAGACCACACTGATGCAAACAGCGATTTTTTAAGCCACTCCACAGATGCTCAACTCCATTGATGTCTGGGCTTTGATGGGCGACTGTAGGTCTTTGTAGGGATTTAAAGTGTTATTTTTGCACTAGAACATCTACTGAGAGGGTGTATGAGAAAACTACCAAACACAACAGAAACGCACTTGAAATTGTTGAAGCAACAGCAGTGGGGATTATGGGTTGTGATCTGCCATTAGTTGGCAGAATGTAAACCATCCTCTGCACCATTAAGGTCAGATTCATCATCCCAGACCCTGCACTTAAAAAAAATACATCATTTTAAGTGTAACAAAAGAGGTAGATGCGGATTACAGAAATTCAAGAACTATCAACTAAAATGTACTGATAACAATGCAGGTGTTAAAATGTAAAGCCACATGAATGGCCTGACCACAAAACATGAATAATTTAGATGTTTCAGGGTACACTCTAAAAATGCAATAAACATTAACTAAAGAACAGAAAATGTAACATAAAAAACCCTAATGTACATTACCTATAACAAAAATAATAAGAAACAACACTTTAAATAAAATATACTTATGTGATGCGATGTGATGTGTAAGGCAGGGACTTCTGGGAATGCTCTTTTACGGGGTTTTTAACTGTAATTTGTCAGGTAATTCATCGTTTTTACCTTAAATCTGTACATTTGACAGTATTGTACAGTGAAATTTAAGGATGCACCTTTTTTTGTGGGGGGTGGGTGGGTTATACCGATTTTAACAAACAACTATTGGTCGATTCTGATACAGATATCTGTCACTTGCTCTCTTATTTGAACTTTTGTCATCAAAACAGATTTGTGTTTTGATCATGTTTTAAATTACCTAAGTTAAAAAAAAATAACACATACATTAAGTTATACATGCTGGCTTATTCCTGCATCATCAAATCATTTCTTTTGAACAGAATGGATCCATTTAACATTCAAAAGGCCAACATAAATACAACAGAACAATGATGCAAACTACATAATGCTTTGCAGGTAGGTCTAACAGTAGTTTTCATGTAATCAAATGTAAAATATATTTTTTTATTCCATTTTTATTTTTATTAAAGTTACAAAAGTTATTTAATCAAGATTAGTGAGCGATTTTATGTCTTTTGGTATTTGATTAACATTAAAACAGACAGTGCAGCAGGAATATTAGGCTGCTGTCACTTTAAGAGCTGCACGGATCCAAGATACTGATACACAAGCATTTTATTTAACTGTTTATGTTCATTTAAGACATAACAGACTATATTTACTAGAATATTTGCCAAGACTGGCATTAGATGGCCTTAACTACAATGTACTTACATTATTATTAAATTATTCGTAATATACAATGCACTCATTGTGTATATACATGTTTTTACATGATTGTACCTATATTTAAAAAAATGCCTGCATATAATTACATCTGTAATTAATTTCTGTAATTACATTTATAATTATACTGTTGACTCATCCCTTACACCTTAACCCACCCTTAAACCTTCTAATACCACCAAACCTGTCCCTAACCTTACCCGTATTCCACCTCAATAGCAGCAAAAGTGTTTTGCAATACAATATGAAGACAATAAGTACTGTCACACTATCACCCCGTTTGGACTCAGTTGCACCATTTCCCGCCACTAGTTTGTCGTCATGGTTTCTAATTGGATTTGTCATCACTGTCAGCTGTGTTATCGTTAATCACCTCATTTGTCTGTGTATTTAAGTCCTGTGTTTTCAGTTCATCTTTGTCTGGTCTCTTTCATGAATGGTTGTGTTTTGCATGCTCTTCTTCATTTGGATTACTCTATTAAATACTTTGTAAACCTTTCATCTTCGTCTTCGTGCCTTCATATGCAGCATAACCATGACAAGTGCATAGTAGTTAAGGCTACCTAATATAAAGTGGGACCCAAATTGCTTGTATAGTTGCTCCACAGTTCAAAGTAGTTAAAGAAACTTAATATAAAGTGAGAGTATGTACATGTATATAAAGAACATTTCTCCAGGATGAAAGTCTTACATTTCATATATTTCAAGTGTTGTAAACAGTTTTTGGCTAATTCAAGCGCTTGCTACTCTTCACCAGCGTTACTTCATTTCACACTCCCACAGCGCTTCACAAGTCATGTGACAATTTTAAATACATACACCATCCTACAACTGATGAAACCATGCCAAACATGGAAAAAAAATCTGCTTTCCTGATAATAAACTACCTGAAACTCATTCATCACTAAGCTCAAACCATTGTGTGATGATCATGGTGTCATTCAATTAAAAAAATAATTAACTCTGCAAGTTCACAAACATACACACATGACTGCAAGCATGAAATCAAAATTGGCAATTCTTATTTTTTGTATGGAATAGTGCAGTGTTTACTCTGAATGATTTATCCGTGCACGTCATTGTGTTAAATTCATAAGCCTCATAATCTTTAAACATAAAATCTTCCCCTCTCTCTTTCAGCGACATCTCTTCTCTGATGATGTGTTTACTGGTGCGAGGGTGGAACAACCTGTCACTCACATGATATCCACCAATAGCAAACCACAACCATCCAATCAATTACTCATGGTAAATATGATCAAAGTTGACTAAAAATAAATCTGCGTTGTTTATCCTTTTGATCTTTAATTAATGAAATTAGCAAAAAACACAACCTTTCATTGAAAAAAAAGAATTGAAAGTTGGGGGGAAAATCACATTATGAAATAAATGTTTTTCTAGAACTTTTTCTAGAATTTCAAAACATGTTGGCCACAATTATTGGCACCCCTAGAATTTTTTATGAGTAAAATATCTCTGAAGTATATTCCCATTTATATTTACATTCTTTTTAGCACACCAGGGTGACCATGAACATAAAAAATTGTCCAGCCATTACTTCCTGTTCCACAGGAATATAAGGATATATACATGAGGAAACACAAAGGCCAAATTCCCTTAATCATTCATCACAATGAGTAAAACCAAAGAATATAGTTCAGGGGCCGTATTCACAAAACATTTTATCTTACCACTAAGAGTTCTCCTAAACAGCAGTAAAAGTTTTTAGCTAAGAGTTTTCTCTTAAAACCTATTCACAAAGCTGCTGAGACAAACTTTTACTAAGGAATAGACGGAAGTCTTAAGCTAAGAGTAAGGGCGGGGTTGACCTCGTTGCTATGGAGTATACACACAGTGATTGGCTGATGGGGGTAGAGTCAGCGATTTAATCATAGAAATAGGTTTTAAAATATAAATGTTGCCATATTCAAATAAAGGTTTTAAAATGTATGCTAAGTGTCACTAATTAAACTAGTAAATACAGTGAATTGTGGACCGCCTCTTGGATGTCTGCATCTCGGAGCCCTCAATATCCTTGGACAGCACACCAAATACGCTTATTTTTTTCTTATTTTTTACTCTATTCAATCATTTGTAAATGTGAACTCATGAAAACCACTGCCACAGGTAATCGGACAATATTTAATGTATTTGTTATAGATTTATTTTTGGTGTCTCATCGTTGATTAAAATCTATAAATCAAAATGTATTGTATTTATGAAGAAAAGGTTCAGCACCTAAGGCTCTATATTGCCTCATGATGTACAGTGTCTTTGGGTGGATTAGGACTGTTTGTGATTTGGTCTTAGTGACTTAGGAGTCCTCTTGACTACTCCTAACGTTTCACAGACTTAGGAGCTAGTTTTAGCGCTAAAATGCTTTGTGAAATACTCTTAGAGCAAAAATTTAGGACTCCTAAAATTAGGACTGACACGCCCATTATTTTTAAGAGTTTCTCCTAAATCTGCAAGTTAGTAGCTACTTTTAGCCTTAAGATGTTTTGTGAATACGGCCCCTGATGTGCAGCAAAAGATTGTTGAGATTCACAAAATAGAAAGTGGCTGTAAGAAAATAGCTAAAGCATTGAAAATCCCATTTCCATTATCAGCGCAATAATTAAGAAGTTCCAATCAACTAAAGATGTTACAAATCTGCCTGGAAGAGGACGCGTGTCTAAATCGTCCTAATAAACGGTGAGGAGGAAAGTTTGAGTGGCAAAAGACACTCCAAGGATCACAGCTGGAAAATTGCAGAGATTAGTTGAGTCTTGAGTCTCAGAAAGCCTAAAAACAATTATCCTACATCCTCAAAAGTTGTTCGGGAGGGTTTCAAGAAAAATCCTCGGCTCTCATCCAGAAACAATCTCCAGCATATTCAGTTGTCAGACAAGACTTGGAACTTCAAAAGGGACCGGCTTCTATGGTCAGATGAAACTAAAAAAAAAGCTTTTTGGCAGCAAACCCATCAGATGGGTTTGGTGCACACATGGATAAAAAGTACCCCATGCCCACGGTTAAATATACAGCTGGATCTTTAATGTTGTGGGCCTATTTTTCTGCTGGAGGTCCTGGACATCTTGTTCAGATACACGGTATCATGGATTCTATTATATACCAACAGATAAAAAAAAATCAAAACCTAACTGCTTCTGCTAGAAATCCAATAATGGGCCGTGGTTGGATCTTCTATCAGGACAATGATCCAAAACAAACATCAAAACCAACACAAAAATGTGTCACTGAGCACAAATTGAAGCTTCTGCCATTGCCATCCCAGTCCCCTGACCTGAACCCTAAAGAAAATGAGTGGAGTGAACTGAAGGGAAGAAGCACCAACATGGAGAAGGGAATCTGAAGGATCTGTAGAGATTCTGCATGAAGGAATGGTCTCTGATCTCTTGCCAGGTTTTCTCCAAATTTATCAGGCATTATAGGTGAAGACTCAGCTGTTATCTTGGCATAAGGAGGTTGCAAAAAGCATTGAATAAAAGGGTGCCAA
This sequence comes from Anabarilius grahami, assembly GCA_003731715.1. Classification (NCBI taxonomy): domain Eukaryota; kingdom Metazoa; phylum Chordata; class Actinopteri; order Cypriniformes; family Xenocyprididae; genus Anabarilius; species Anabarilius grahami. The sequence continues at coordinate 815,682 of RJVU01019258.1, forward strand.
TAATTGTGGCCGACATGTTTTGTAGAAAAACATTTATTTCATAATGTGATTTCCCCCCTACTTTCAATTCTTTTCCTTCAATGAAAGGTTAGATTTTTGCTAATTTTATGAATTAAAGATCAAAAGGTTAAACAATGCAGATTTATTTTTACAGTCATCTTTGATCATATTTACTAAGGGTGCCAATAATTCTCAAAAAAGCTGTTATTAGGATATAGCATCCTAAGATGCACCTTGTGAAGTTGGTTTTGAAAGCACCCAGACTGAACAGAGCTGGAATCTAGACAAAGGATGGCAACTTTGAAGAAGCCCATTTTTTGGTCACTCCATAAATCATAACTCTGTTTATGTTGTTTCACAGACTCCACTATTATTCTATAACTTGGAAAACAGCATCCAAGTTAACATGCACATTTGGCAGGAATAAAATGCAAGTAAAAATGTGTTTTGTGTGTAAATAAACTAATGAAAACATCTGTTACTCAAGCGTCTCCTACAGCTTTTACCTCAGTGGAACATTTACCATAGAAGATGAATCTAGAATCCCTAAAGTTTGTTTTCTCCATGTGGTGAAACATATGTGGAATATTCCTGACATTAAGCCACCAAAACAAAAATATGAGAAAGAAATGAGTGTTTTCAGGTTATGACAGATGCAGAAACAGACACTCACTAGCATAATGTTTGTCATATTGTAATCCTGCGATACTAACAATCCAATCGCAGAGGAATGCAAGCAACCGTGATGTTCACGTTTTTTCTTCTTTTTTTCCCATAAGGCTATACTTTTCTTATCTAACATTCAATACACATGCATTAAGTGTAAAACAAGTTAATAATGATTAAAAGTTTTAAAAAAAAAAGTCCCACCAAATGCCTTTCTACTTAATTATGACTCTGTATAGTGTGTACAGATATCTTTGTTGTAGCATCATTTCAATGTTTAAGGGCATTTCGCATGAATGACATCAGTGCTGGTCAATGCATTGAATCAATGCCATGGTCTACACGAAAAGAAGAGCTTTAGAGTTACCCCATTACCTGTTCAATCGAGCCTTGTAAAGTGGCGCTCAAAGTTAAAATAATTTCAACACCTTGTTTAATTCACGAATCAGCGTTTTTGAATGCATTAGTTAATTGAACGGTTAAATGAACGGTTTAATGACTCACTCAAAGACAGCCTCCTTGCCACCACCTAGTTGCGTAACAATGTAACCTGCACTGACTGACAGCCTGTCTAGAATGTGCAGAGATGAGCAGTGCTGATGCTGGTAAAATATCAGAAGTCTTGGAAAGCCTTTCGTCTATTCAGATTCAAGGACCTTGAATTAACTTTTATACATATAACAATACCCCAACGAGCTTATTGTCAGGTTTATGTTTTTATGTGGACCCTTATTTTGACATTCCGTTTCCTTTAGTTCATGATTCTTTTAGTTTTTGTTTTTTATTGGTTTCTGATGAAGTTCTTGTGGCGACCAGGGCGGGCGAGAGCCGTGAGAGAACGGCGCGAGGCCGGTGGCGCGAGAGTTAATGAGCTCCTCCGTGAGAGACTCAAGGCCGGTGCGCCTCCCAGGTGGAGCTCATTAACTCTCGCGCCACCGGCCTCGCGCCGTTCTCTCACGGCTCTCGCCCGCCCTGGTCGTCACAGTTCTCTTTGGTTTTTATAGTTACGTATTGGCTTCACATGCGTCTAGATTATTATATATAGCCCTGTGTTTCAGTTGCTCTTGGTCAATTTATGCATTGTGTGGTTGCGTTATTCTCCTGCGTGTTTAGTGCGTTTGGATTATTAATGCAGCCTGTTTTGTTTTGAAAGTTCATCTTTGTGCCTACTAGGGCTGCACGATTAATCGCATGCGATTGTCACGCGCATTTCGTCAGTAAAGCCGGTTCCCTGATTACCGCTAAATCTCCATCACCTGCTTTCAAATGGAGCGGCATTTAATATCATATCGCAGATGAATTGCCTTCGATAATGAACGCGATATTGCGTGGCTTGTCAGTGATCTACGGCTCTGTCTATTAAATGCCGCTCCATTTGAAAGCAGGTGATGGCGATTTAGCGGTAATCAGGGAACCGGCTTTACTGACGAAATGCGCGTGACAATCGCATGCGATTAATCGTGCAGCCGTAGTGCCTACTGACCACACTGACCACTTAGGCCTATTTATATAGCTTTTTTTTTTTTATGGCAATAATTGAGCCACTCAAAATCACTGCAAGGAAAATGACTTCACCGCAACAGCCCTAGTTTTTGCTCTGAAAAACGAGACGCTGAATGTTTTTTTTTTACGTTGCAATTTTAGAACACTGTCATGCGCCAGATGCCGCTAAACATGCAAGACACGAGCGCAAATGTCAAACACGTCCATCTAGCGAGATTACATAGAAAAACAATGGAAAAGTAGCGCCATGAAATGGAAAAAAAAGTGTTCTTTGTGAACCGCCCTTAATTCTGTCTTTAGTATCACATGATTCTTCAGAAATCATTCTAATATGCTGATTTGCTGCTCAAGAAACATTTCTAATTATGATCAGTGATAAAAAAATAGTTGTGCTATAATGTTCAGCCTTGTTGAATAAAGTACAGAAGAGGATTAGGACCAAGCAATAATAAAAAAATAAAACCATTTTGAGATTAAAGTCATTAGTGCGAGAAACAAAGTTGAAATAAAATGTTGAGAATGGATCAAATTTGTTGCTCAACTGGATTGAGATCTGGGTAATTTGGAGGCCAGGGAAACACCCTGAACTCTTGTTCCTTAAACCATTCCTAAACAATGCGTGCAGTGTGGCAGGGTTCATTATCCTGCTGAACACTAATGTCATGAAGGGCTGTACCTGGTCTGCAGCAATGTTTAGGTAGGTGGCACGTGTCAAACGTACGTCCACATGTATGGCTGGACCCAGGACAATTGCCCAGAGCATCACACTCCCTCCACCGGCTTGTCATCATCCTACAGTGCATCCTGGTGCATCACTTCCCCAGGTAAACAGCGCACTCGTACACGGCCATCCACGTGATGTAAAAGAAAACGGGACTCAACATATTTTAACAAGTTATAAAGTAAAATATCTAGCTTCCACCAGACCGCCTTCCATATTCAACTTACGAAAAAAAGCATAACTTGCTTTTTTTTTCGTAAGTTGAATATGGAATGCGTAGGACATAGCGTAAGCATTTTGAACTGCGAGAGGTGGTCTGGCGGAAGCTAGATATTTTACTTTATAACTTGTTAAATATGGATGTTTTTATTACACATCGCTTCGCTTCAGAAGGCCTTTATTAACCCCCCGGAGCCGTGTGGAGTATGTTTATGATGGATGGATGCACTTTCTTGAGCTTCATACTCGTTGGCATTATAAAGCTTGGATGCGTTGGAAAACCGATTGTGTTCCTCAGAAAGAAAAAAGTCATATACACCAAGTATAATTTTCATTTTAAAGTGAACTAATCCTTTAATATGTGGCTTTGTTAAGAGATGATCAATGATATTTGCTTCACCTGTGACTGGTCATAATGTTTTGGCTCATCAGTGTATATTGTGATTATTTTGTCATATGTTGCGATTTGAACTGCTACATGACATTTCATTTCATATGAAAATGCCTCACATTTTTATTGCTGAAAGAACAAACACTCTACTGCTAATGGAAACAGTTAATATTAAGGGGTGTTCACTCTTTACAAGAACCAACTAACACTACAAGTTACAATAAAAATATTCATCTTTTATTTTGGCAGAATATTGTTGAAATTCTGTAAACGTCTGTCCACAAAAATGTTGGAAATTGTGCGAATGTGAATGTAAGTAAGTGAACCTAGTGCACATTATGTTCCCAAATGCACGTTAAACTCACAGCTCTTGCAGAGATGGAGTCCAAGAGAAGCAGCATTTACTGTGAACCGAGCTAATCTGAAAACACACTATTATAAGCTGCACGCATTTAAAAAAAAAAAACACACAGAAACACACAGCGCAACAAACATGGCAACCTTTGATTTGATAACCAGGATTCAATAGTATTTATCACATACATTTCTGTATTATTTTGATTAATTGTGCAGACCCATTTATTTATTTTAATGTTATTAAATGTTAATGTTAACCTTCTCTCAGATTAAAATCAAAAGAACCCACCTTCCAGTCTCTTTGTGATATTCTGGTCTCAAAAGATGGTTTGCCTCCTCCTCCTTCAGTGAAAGTCTACAGAATTTTTTTTTGCCTGCCATGTCAAAATGTTGAGTTTTATTACTTAGAAAAAAGTAAAAGTAAAAGTAATGCACTTTTCCGCAACAAGTAATAGTAGTGCTTGCAAACACTAATTATCTAGAGTACTTTGATGAATTATGAATATTTTAAGTTAAATCATGGTCCCATGCTGTAAGTTTCACGCCCCAGTGTAGCTAATTTAACTGATTATTAATCAGAGACGGGCAATAACAGTAATCTAGTGCTTCACATATCTTCTTCTTACTGCCCTGAGCTCAAATTCTCTTCATGTGTCTTGCTTTTGCATGTGTCTCTGGTGCTCATGTTCCCTGCAGTGTCAATCACACTGTTACCGTGGTGATAACAATGACATTCATAATATTCCATCCTCAGCCTTCCATCTCATTTAGCAGGTTCTGTAGGGGCCATGCAGTGCATTAACGTAACTCAAGAGCGCCTCCAACAGGCCAAACTCAATATGTACAATATGTATAATCCGTCAGTTTCCCAAATAAAACTTTAACAGGATGATCAGGGTCTCACAGTACACCTAAACTAAAAAAAATTAGGTGACAAAATAGAGATTGTAAATATTTCAATATGTAAACATTCTAAAATTGATATATTTGAATTTAAACTACTGTTAAAGAAATTAACACTTTCATTCAGTGAAAGTGAAGCAAAACATTATATAGATGAACTTTCAACATATCAAAAAATCCAGAAAAAAATGGTTTTCAACATTGATAATAATCAGAAATGTTTCTTGAGCAGCAAATCAGCATTTTAGAATTATTTCTTAAGGATCATGTGACACTGAAGACTGGAGTAATGATGCTGAAAATGCAGCTTTGATCACAGGAATAAATTACATTTTTCAATTCATTCTAATAGAAAACGGTTAAAAAATTAAGTAATATTTCACAGTATTACAGTACTTTGTGTTAAATGCAGCCTTAGTGAGCAGAAGAGACTTCTTTTAAAAACATTACTGACCCAAACTTTTGAACATGTATTTCAATGTTGTGAGTAAAGCATCTAACGAGTGATTAGTAATTTACATATAGTTTATGCAACACAGTTTGTGACTTCTGCCTTTTATTGGCACAGTCACTTTAATTTGAGTCAAATATGAACGCCTGCAGATGTATATATAGATGAAATACAGAGGTATGACATCTGCAGGCGTCACACAGTATGACATCTGCATATACACACACATTTTTCTCAGTTATTTGCTGCAAATAAGCAATGATAAGAATTACTCATAGAGTTCACTGCTGTGTGTCACTGACTCAATAAAGTCTGCATCTGTCACTTAGCTCCCAATGATGCCTCATTTCTCAGGTAATTATGAGTGACTGTCACTGCTCAGTGCTTTAGGACTGAATGGTTTAGCCATATTCTTTCAAATAGTATTAAAGTATTACATTGCATGTAATATAATTTTACTTTCATTCTCATACATCTTTTCTTATCTTGATCGTATCATATATCCAAATGCGTATCAGACCTTATTTAAAAACCACATTCACTTTAGTTGATAAGATACGTTTGAAAAGAGGTTTTACTTGTGCATTTATGATTTCAATTTATTTACAATAATTAAAAAGCAAAACCATTTATAAATGTATTTAAAATGATATAAAATCAATTTAAATGATTAAATTATTTATAAATTAAATTATTTCTGGGTATAACACGTGTTTTAAACAGTGACAAATGACCAGATGCAACAAGAAACAAGACATTTTGTTGGTGGGCTTGGTTTCTATTTTTGTTACATTGCGTTGGGTTGCCCTGTCCACAGTCAAATCTCATTGGTCCAACATTTTACTCCACATACAGTATCTCCACAGAAGGGAGTACACCCCTCACATTTTTGTAAATATTTTATTATATCTTTTCATGTGACAACACTGAAGAAATGACACTTGTCACTTGAGTGTACAGCTTGTATAACAGTGTAAATTTGCTGTCCCCTCAAAATAACTCAACACGCAGCCATTAATGTCTAAACCGCTGGCCACAAAAGTGAGTACACCCCTAAGTGAAAATGTCCAAATTGGGCCCAATTAGCCATTTTCTCTCCCCACTGTCATGTGTCTTGTTAGTGTTACAAGGTCTCAGGTGTGAACGGGGAGCAGGTGGTTAAATATGGTGTTATCGCTCTCACTCTCTCATACTGGTCACTGGAAGTTCAACATGGCCCCTCATGGCAAAGAACTCTGAGGATCTGAAAAAAAGAATTGTTGCTCTACATAAAGATGGCGTAGGCTATAAGAAGATTGCCAAAACCATGAAACTGAGCTGCAGCACGGTGGCCAAGACCATACAGCGGTATAACAGGACAGGTTCCACTCAGAACAGGCCTCGCCATGGTCGACCAAAGAAGTTAAGTGCACGTGCTCAGCATCATATCCAGAGGTTGTGTTTGGGAAATAGACGTATGAGGGCTGCCAGCATTGCTGCAGAGGTTGAAGGGGTGGGGGGTCAGCCTGTCAGTGCTCAGACCATACGCCGCACGCTGCATCAAATTGGTCTACATGGCTGTCGTCTCAGAAGGAAGCCTCTTCTAAAGATGATGCACAAGAAAGCCCACAAACAGTTTGCTGAAGACAAGCAGACTAAGGACATGGATTACTGGAACCATGTCCTGTGGTCTGATGAGACCAAGATAAACCTATTTGGTTCAGATGGTGTCAAGCGTGTGTGGCGGCAACCAGGTGAGGAGTACAAAGACAAGTGTGTCTTGCCTACAGTCAAGCATGGTGGTGGGAGTGTCATGGTCTGGGGCTGCATGAGTGCTGCCGCCACTGGGGAAGCTACAGTTCATTGAGGGAACCATGAATGAGCAGAGCATGTTCCCCTAACTTCGGAGACTGAGCCGCAGGGCAGTATTCCAACATGATAACGACCCCAAACACACCTCTAAGACAACCCCCGCCTTGCTAAAGAAGCTGAGGGTAAAGGTGATGGACTGCCCAAGCATGTCTCCAGACCTAAACCCTATTGAGCATCTGTGGGGCATCCTCAAACGGAAGGTGGAGGAGCGCAAGGTCTCTAACATCCACCAGCTCCATGATGTCGTCATGGAGGGGTGGTAGAGGACTCCAGTGGCAACCTGTGAAGCTCTGGTGAACTCCATGCCCAAGAGGGTTAAGGGAGTGCTGGAAAATAATGGTGGCCACACAAAATATTGACACTTTGGGCCCAATTTGGACATTTTCACTTAGGGGTGTGCTCACTTTTGTGGCCAGCGGTTTAGACATTAATGGCTGTATGTTGAGTTATTTTGAGGGGACAGCAAATTTACACTGTTATACAAGCTGTACACTCACTACTTTACATTGTAGCAAAGTGTCATTTCTTCAGTGATGTCACATGAAAAGATATAATAAAATATTTACAAAAAATGTGAGGGGTGTACTCTCTTTTCTGTATTGCACTTAAGTGCATATAAAATATTAAATATATTCTGGATGGCTCTAGGTGTGTTTCTTAGCACAGCATTTTCACTTACAGTAACTCTGAAATGTCATTTGCACTTGAACATATTCAAACTTGTCAGGTCGCATTCAGTTACGACACACCGAAAACCAGTTGCATTTAGTGTCAAGTCTTTCTGCCAAATATATAGATATATACAACTGTATATGAGAAGATTATTTCCAGGAAAATCATTCTTGCAGTGACCCTATTACATTATTTTAAAGGTTCCTAATTTTGTTTTGGAGTCTCCTACAAAAGATTTACTTGCATGAAAGGTCAAAAAACACTTTATTTTTCTCATAATATACACTGCAGGTACACTCTCTAAACCCCTCCTTTCCTAGAGCCTATTCTGCTCTGATTGGTCAGATATCTCAGTCTGTTGTGATTGGTCTACTCTGCTTTAATTGGTCAGATGGCATAGTCTGTTGTCATTGGTCTACTCTGCTCTGATTGGTCAGATGGCATAGTCTGTTGTGACTGCGTGATTAATCGAAATTGAATCAAAATCACGATTTGGCTTAGTACGATTATGACATCACAAAGTCTGCGATTTTTTTCCGATTTTTAATTATATAAGTATTTGCACAGCATGTTAGTGAAGAGCTGCTCTGTGATCAGTAGTAAATGACGCTCCATCTGAGAGCACTGCATTTGAAAAAGGAACATAAGTCAAACATACAAACTTTCTAAACATGAGAAGCGTTTATGAACATCTTGTCCAACAAAAGACAACATTTAATAATGTGTTTTTACTCCAAACTCACTTCATAATGTCAGTTGAGTGTTTGAAATAGCATTTTTAATAGCATTGCATTATAAATATACTATTATTATGGAAATACACAAGGCAGCTGGAAGAACACAGATAAACCATGTATCTGTTTATTACATTCATGTTTAATCAATGAAAGCATTTCTTCAGTCACAGCAATAGTATGATGAAACGACGTGTGCTATATTGCGGTTAAGGGTGTAACAATTCACTCGTTTTCTCGATGCATCAATTACAAATACTGACTGAAATACAGACGGCCACTGCTATTCATATGAGCAGATGACAGCTCTCTATCGAGACAGCGATAGTTCTGAGTCAAATCGCTCAAGCTATTGATAAAGATGCCAAGTCATTGCGTGGCCACTACTGATGAAATAAAACTCTTTCATTGCGTGGAAACATCACAGTTATTTTCTATAAAATAATACCATTGACATTATCTGAGCAGTTGAAGTAAACCCCGCTTATTCAAGGGAATTTTTAAAATGAAAAAATTTGATCATGACCATGCTATCACGGCTTCAGTTCTCTTTCGCAGATTATTGCCCTTGAATGGTCAAAAATATGTCAAAATGGACATTCTTGCGAGTGTTCACGTAAACACAGTCAGGTATGTCTTTAGTGAACAAACAATTGAGAAAGAAATCAAATGTGTTCCAGTGTATTGGATCCGTGCAGGTCTTAAAGTGACAGCAGCCTAATAAACCAGCTGCTGTCTGTGTGATTAATGTTAATCCAACAACAAAAGAAAATATTAAATCACCCAATGCTTGACTGAATAACTTTAATATATTTAAGAATCAGTGTATATTCAATTTATAGAGTGAAGACTATGCAGAGTTTTTTTTTTTACATTTGATTAGTTAATTTCTTACTTTGAATGCAACTATTATGGCTCATTTACACAGAGCGGTACGGTTCAGTACAGTCCGCCGTTTCCATTGTCAAAAGTTGTGAATGGTAGTGGTACCCTAATTCCAAACCGTAACGTATCACTTTTTTAGGACCCTTCCGTTGGGGTACCTAGCACAGTAGTACCAATAGTACCGGTACCAAAAGGGTGGAGCTACACTCACTGCAGAATGTTGATTGGTTGACAGAGAATCGTCACCATCAACGCAATACCGTTGCAACACAATGTGCATTTTTCGGCTGTTTTTCCTTTTGCAGCCTTCAACCTTCGCTCAAATAAACCTGCTGCATGTCCTCAATTGTTCTTTACTGTCACTTTCTTCTTCACGCGAAAATGACGTCGATCGCTACATTCCTGCATACACCACACCTATCAAGTAAGGGTCCTGTTGGCGGTGGAAACGCAAGCCGGATCAGGGTTTGCTGTCCCGAATCGAACTGTACTGTACTGAACTGAACCGTACCACTCGGTGGAAACGAGCCTTTAAATAGACCTACAGTAGCCTACCTGAAAAATGTAAAGCACTGTTTATTTTGTTTGTATCTTTCTAATGTGTCATCTTGTTTGATTGCATCTTTGCTTATTTTTAGTAACAAAGATAAAATAAAAAATTAAAATCAATATAAAATTGAATAACTATATTGTGATTACAATATTACATTTAAAAAATAAGATTTTGGTCATGTCACCCATCCCTATCCCAGCCAGTTCAGAATGTTGCGAATGTTTGATGATTGATAATGTGACAAGATTGATATGTGACTGTTGCAAACATTTCTGTAAGGACACACTGTAGCATGTAATTATTTTTTTTTAAATAAAGGGGAGGGAATGGTCAAAAACAGGGCAGGAACATGCTGGTCAAGCAAGTTTTAAATCTTATTTTTTGTTAATTAATTCATAAAACATAGAACTTTAAGTTCTGTCATATTATTCAATTACTTTTATGCCTGGTTTCACAGACAGGGCTTAGACTAAACCAGGATTAGGCCTTGGTTCATTTAGGGCATTTAAGTAGCTTTTATAAACGTGCCTTAAAAAAAACATTACTGGTGTGCATCTCGAGACAAAACAATGGCACTGACATATTTTAAGATATGTCAGTACAAGTTGCTTTCAGTTAAAACAGCTCAAACATGCATTTTAGTCTAGGACTAGCTTAAGCCTTGTCTGTGAAACTTTTATTTTTTTATTTTTTTTGCTGTGGTATCGCTTCGGTATCAGTATCAAGGTATAATCTGGGTATCGTGACAACAGGGTAAAAGTAGACGTTGAATTACTGACAACTCCTTTCGGGCAGAATTGCTTCTTTCTTTTGGGAGACTATGGCCCGGTCCCAAATGGCACCCTAAACCCTCATGGTCTTCCTCTGAGTCTGCACTTTCGTGACATACTGCCAAGTAAAGTCCACTGCGTAGCTCACAGACTTGCAAGCTCAGCTGAAGTGCGCATCGAGGGTGCATAGCGGCCACAAAAAGGGCCCTCGCGAACACCCTTCTGAAACCTAAAATGATGAATGGGACACTCTACGGTCCCATGGACTTAACGGACACGTGCACGCGGCAGCCATTGTAAGTCCACAAGACCAAAAGTGCATAGACGTGTGCCATTTGGGATTCAGCCAATAACTTCATTTATCTGCAATTTAATCTTTGCAGCCCTTTTACATTCACAAACAGCTATATTACACACTGCATGAAAGATTATACCTGATAAAACATAATAGGGGCACTTTAAAACCTGCAGATTGTTCTTCATTTGAGAAAAATAACTCTTGGAATTCAGCACACAAGTCATATGGATGACTTTGACAGTACTTTCAGCGAGACAAACTGGATGTTGCGTCGGGCCTATAGGGCACGGTGTAATCATCATTCAAGGTTTCAAGTTTAAGGTTTGCAAAAAAAAAAATCAAGCAAAAGTGTCAAAGCTGAGCTGGCTGGTCTTACCGATGAGCTCGGTGGGTGTCTTCTCTATGAAGTGCTCGCACAGTCTGATGAACATCTCTGTAGTCTCTACTGTGGGGCATTCACCATGACTGAAAGAGACACAAACACATTGATTTTAACATGACAGATCAAAGCTAGCATGTCAGCTACAGCAGAAAGGCTGCGAATGGCACTCAGACATCCATTAGCAATGACATCATACCGCAGCCAACAGGTCTGACGTCTTAGAGTGGCTAGAACAACACCATCTTCAGCAGTGAAGAGATCATGTTCACACAGAATAAAAGTGACACATAAAGGTTTATTCGTACTAAAGAGTAAAATTTTTTTTTTAAAAAGGCAGTCTGAGCATTCTCATGCCAATTCAACTCAATAAAATTAAGATTTCACACATTTTAATGCTAAATATACTCTTTGAAAAGTAAAATAAACCTTTAAAAGATATCCATGTCAAAGAACGCAGAGCCCCAGAGCCACACCCACAAATTAATTAATTCATTCATTCATTCACTTTATTTATAAAGCACTTTACAACTGCACCTGCAGACCAAAGTGCTGTACAATCAAGAAACACTTCATTAAGTCAAGTCAAGTCAAGTCAAATTTATTTATATAGCGCTTTTTACAATTGGTAATTGTTTCAAAGCAGCTTTACATATTAGAAGCACAGAAAAAAGATAAGTGGTTAAAAATAAGCTGTACAAGCAAGCGTGGTAATATGTAACATATACAAGATGGTGCTACATTAAGCCAATGTCGGCTGACTCCCAGGGGTGGAAAAAACCCCCTAGGAGAAAAACCCAGTGTGGTAACACTGGGAAAAAAGTCCTAGGAGGGAAAAAACCCCTTGGAAGATATATATAATATATGTAAATGGATATGGAGATCAAAATCTGAATTATACAAAACAATACACATCCTACTAAAACAACAAAGACTAGCCCACCCTCTCAAAGGCTAAAGACAAGAAGTAGCTTTTGACTTAAAACTTTAAAAGCATTTAAAGATGAGACCTCTCTAAGATCCTGAGGAAGACCATTTCTGAGCCTCGGACCAGCAACAGCAAAGGCCTGATCCCCTTTTAACTTTAAATGACAAATGATATAATCATCATGGACCAATGGCAGTTCGAAGGTGTTTAACAGCCTGCCCCAAGTTTTTTGTAAAGTTTGCACTGGCAAGCTGTTTCAAAACAGAATCAAACTGTAAAACACCATAATTCTGGAAACATTTTGTATAAAATTTCATCAATTCAATTTTCGCCTTAAGTATACTGGGTCTTAAAATTCATATAGCGATTATCCAACTTTTTTTTCAGAGCATGATGTCAGATGGGTTGTATTTCACATTTAAGAAGGTGAAAATATATTATATTACATTTTAAAATATAATATATTATAATTTAATACAGTTGCATGAAGAAGTATGGGAATCACTTGCAGAATCTGTGAAAACATGAATGTTTTTAACAAAATAAGAGAGATCATACAAAATGCATGTTATTTTTTATTTAATACTGTCCTGAGTAAGATATTTTACATAAAAGATGTTTACATCTATTCCACAAGACAAAAAATAGCTGAGTTTATTAAAATAACCCCGTTCAAAAGTATGTGAACCATTGGTTCTTAATACTGTGTGTCGTTATGATCTACAACTGTTTTTTTTGTTTTGTGATGGTTGTTCATGAGTCCCTTGTTTGTTCTGAGCAGTTAAACTGAGCTCTGTTCTTCAGAAAAATCCTCCAGGTTCTGCAGATTCTTCAGTTTTCAAGGATTTTTTGCATATTTGAACCCTTTCCAGCAGTGACTGTATGATTTTGAGATCCATCTTTTCACTCTGAGGACAACTGAGGGACTCAAACACAACTATTAAAAAAGGTTCAGACACTCACTGATGCTCCAGAAGGAAACACGGTGCATTAAGAGCCGGGGGAGAAAACAATTGAGTCCCTCAATTGTCCTCAGTCTAGGAATCTGCAGGACCTGGAGGATTTTTCTGAAGAATATTGGGCAGTTTAACTGCTTAGAACAAACAAGGGACTCATGAACAACCATCACAAAACAAAAAAACAGCCGTAGATCATCCAGGTAACCACACACAGTATTAAGAACCAATGGAACTTTTGAACAGGATTATTTTAATAAATTCCGCTATTTTTTTTGTCTTGTGGACTACATGTAAACATCTTTTATGTAAAATATCTTACTCAGGACAGTACTAAATAAATAACATGCATTTTGTATGATCACTCTTATTTTGTTAAAAATATTCACATTTTCACAGATTCTGCAAGTGATTCCCATACTTTTTCATGCAACTGTACATATCTATATTGACAAAAAAAAAAGTCATGTATTGTTTTATTTGTGTCCTTTTTTTCACACTGGATCAACACCATCTTCAAATGATCAGTGAGCATTATTAGCGCAGCTACAGTGTAGAAATATAACATCAGAACATATTAATAATACAGATTTTCATGGAATGCATGTCTCGTTCACCAATTCAAAAAGCCTCTTCTTATTAAAACGTTATATGAATAATCATAATATGCTTAAGTAAAATGTTAACTGTCCACTGTTAGAACCTTTGAATATTTGTACATTTATTTATAATAATTAATTTATAATAAAACTTTTAATTTTGGTTTAAAAAATTGTATTGTACTGTATTGTATTTTAATCATAAAAATAGGTATACAGATTATATTTTATTTTAAAACCTAGTTTAATACATTTTTCCAAATGTTTATTTTACAGTTTGTTACCCAATGTTTTTTTTTTTTTGAATATGTAAACTAGATGTCATGTTTTGGTTATTTACTTATTTATTTATTTATTTATATTAATTTCAGGATTGCTTTCACTAATTTTTTTAACATTGTACATTGACAATAACATAACAGCATCCAAAATGAAACGCTGCAAAGTGTTGTATGCTTGCTGGGATCTTCTCTTATGCACCATTACATTTCAAATACAAGAAAGAACAAAAACACAGCATTCATATTCTGAGGTTCACATACCCTTTACAGGAAAGTTTCACATATTTGATTCCCTCTTTTTCTATCTCGGCTCGATCATAGAAGCGGGAAGTGTTCGTCAGGTCGACCAGCAAACCCATCTTCACCTGAGGACAGGTCAGAATCACATCAACACAGCTCAGTCAGAACATAGAGTATTACATATCAATTTAAGAGGAACCTCCATATACCTTCAAGCTTTTGAGATAGTTGGACAGCATGCTGGGATGAAACCTGTTCTCCTCAGGGACTTTATCATCATACCGTGGTCCAAGCATGGTTTTCATGGGCAGAAATTTACCTGAAGAGATAAATCATCACAGAATTTCATGTCATGACCTTTAATAAATATGATGGTTTGGTTCAGTGAAACCTTTATAAAAAGTACTTCTATGGTACCACAGTACAATAATGGTATTGGGTATTAGTATTCAAATAATAATATTCATGTAGCGCGTAAATTTACCTCAGATGCCAAAAATAATAATTAAATGAACTAAATGCATGGAAAAGTAAGAACAGTAACTTTAACATTACTTAGACATTAAGTTTATGTAATAATAAAAGCTGTTCGTCAAAGCGATTTTACGTTGTTTTTTAAACACGATATGCGCTTGTTGTGTCTTGGCGACATCATGTGGTCAGCATGTGAACGTGCTGTCTGATTGCCTGGAACTCACGGAGGTCTGAAGTGGGGCATTTCATTTGGTAAATTCCCACGTCCAACCTCGTCTGGAACGCAGCATTATCTCATTATATTAATTACGTCATATCATACATCTACTCATATTCCTACACATAGTACGATTCGTTAAAATCCTGCCGACGTCTCGGCCTCCTGATTTGCCTTACGTTCGGCCTCTTGGCAAATCAGGAGGCCGAACGTAAAATTACGTAATTAATATTCATGAATCAAGCCCTCGCCATAGTAGAATTCGTACACACACACACAACTCCCGCCTCTTTCCCAGTGACGTATCGTGTGTTGATCTGCGTGTAGCGAGCTAATCTGGCTAGCCACTCAATTTTAAACCAGACAAAACAAATAAGTTTAAAGTGGCCCTTGTATCTATTTTGAAGTCGTACATGCTCCCATTTAAAAACACACGTAAATTAAGTTATCATTGGTTAATTTTGGCAAAGTTATCATTGGTTAATTTTGGCAAACGACACAGTGCACTGGTCAGTGCTATAAACAAGCACAGGCTAATTGTATCTATCTGTTAGACCGAAAGCATTTAGAGTTTCAATCTGGCTTCACTGAAGCTGCAGTCATACTGGGCTTGAGTACATTTATGCTCTCCATAACAGCCTAACTCTAACAAACTAAATTATTGCATTACTGAGACTGAGTGTGGATTAACAGACCAGCTTTATTGACAACAAGGCTATCTGATAGATGCTCACCAGCCACAGGTTGTCCTCTTCTGGGACAATTCCTCCATCGAGGAGGCGCTCCGGTTTGAGACATGCTCTCGTTTCGAGATGAGCGAGAGTCCGCTTTCAGCTGCTCCGGAGCTCAAGCCTGTCGAGCGGGCTGGAGGAGCTTCTGTGATCCGCTGCCTGGGCCTTTGACACAAACCCAGTACTATTAGCGTTTCACAGCTTTATCAAGAGTTCCGCGCTGTAGAAACGTCTTTCCACGGGTCAACTTTCATGAGATGAGCTCCATGAGACGACCGCTTCTCAAACCTTGCTCAGAAGTAAACAGTAATTCCCCACGTTGTCCGCAGTTTTGTGCGTTACCCACTAAAACCGATAGCAGCGACTCGAGGCGAACAGTAGAGGGTGCTACACATCTAGATAGATAGATAGATAGATAGATAGATAGATAGATAGATAGATAGATAGATAGATAGATGTATGTAGTAATGTTGTAATCCCCATGTAGTAAGCCTTCTTGCCCCTTATATGCGCTTTAGTAATGTATATGTATAAATATGTGCGTATTTATACATAATTTACACCTTACCTCTTTTTATAGCTTATTAAAATACAATATCGTTCTGTTGTAATGTGTTTTGTGTATGCCATGAGAGATTTGTTTCAATGTCAGGTTCCACTCAGACTGTAGAGCCACCAGATAGAAGCTGCTCAGCACAAAATAAAACTCTCGACTGACATTTGTTTTATATACGGTCAATACTTTGGCGGAATGTAATAAGGGGTATGAATCCTATTTTTTCCTATATTATTCTATTATTAATTACAGTATTCTATGTTCTTTACAGAATGTGTTCTAACGTCTCAAATCATTTTTTTTTCAAACCAATATGATGTAATATACGGCGCATGCGCGGTGTGCAGCACACAGCCATTACTAAAAAAAACGGCGATGTAGTTACATTGGACCTCGTTATAAACGGATATTTTTATAGTGTTAGCTAAGGCAGAGATCAAAACATTTGATTCAGATAATTTCCTCGACTGTCACCTTCTGCGGACCTCAAGATACGACCGAAAGCTGCAAACATCCCACATCATCATCACCATCAGTATTTGTTTACATCTGGGCGTGTTTAATACAAAGTTATCTATATAGTGAAGCTGATATCATGCTGGGCGATGCTTTTGGACATCGTGTTGACTCAAGCGTGGAGAATAAAGCAATGAAGATAAGTAGATCAAAACAAGCGCTCTTGAAGAAGAGAGGACGAAACATTCACAGTAAACACAACAAAGCATCAGCAAACATCAACAAAAGCAGCTTTAAATCCCCATTAACCTCCCATGAAGAGCTCAAACCAGCTCATTCTAAACCAGCCACGAATAAACAGGTAACATGCTTTATTATTGCCCTGATAATAGCAGATTTAGAGCATGTGGCTTTGGCGCTTCCGCATTTTCAATGTTCTTTACATTGGACTAAAGGCTGATAGTATGTTTAGTCAGTGGTTATGTTACTGTGTGATTGTGTTAATAGTCTGTAAATAGGTTGGTTTAGTTTAGTGGTTAAAGCTATGGGGTTGATAACTGAAATGTTATGAGTTTGAATCCCACAAGGCTTGATCTATAAATCAACACCCTACTCTTGAATCCTGATCAGCATCAAAAGAGTGTCTGAATCTGTAATAAGCTTATGACCTCTATAATTAGGGGTTCAATCACAGAAGATGTTGGAACCATATTATGTTTTGTACTGATTCTTTTTTTTTTCCCCCTCTTCTTCTTCTTCTTCATCATGTTCTTCTTTTCTGCCATAAAAATGTATGGGCGTCAGAGACCGTAAATCGTAGAGATCCCAAACTTGGCAGGACGGTCCCAAATGTTTGCATCTGCTCAGGTGCAAAGACACACTTTTTTTCATCTGAAATTCACCAAAGTTTGCACATAGCAAAATATTTTGATTTGTCGTCGTATTGCAAAGATATAACTGAATTAACAGTATGGTCCTGCTCACTTTTCGTGAATTGACCTTTATCTCCTGAACTCAGTGTCCAAATTTAAAGGGTTAGTTCACCCAAAAATGAAAATTCTGTCATTAATTACTCACCCTCATGTCGTTCCAAACCCGTAAGACCTTCGTTCATCTTCGGAACACAAATTAAGATATTTTTTATGAAATCCGAAGGCTCTCTGACTCCTCCATAGACAGCAATTGAATTACCACTGTCAATGACCAGAAAGGTACTAAAGACATAGTTAAAATAGTCCACGTGACTACAGTTTTTCAACCTTAATTTTATGAAGCAACGAGAATACTTTTTGTGTGCAAAAACAAAACAAAAATAACTTTATTCTTGGGTGCTGGAAATGTGGGGTGCTCGGGGTGCTACAGCACCCCCTGTTTTCACAGGACAGTAAATGCAATGCAAATTTTTGTTCAGTTACATTTATTCATTTTTATCATTTAATAATTTGTTTGTAATAAACACTTTAAATGGGCTATAAAAATGTTGTTGGTTTTTTTAAAACAACTAAGATCAAATAAAAACACTTTACGCGCTCAAGCATATAGGCAGAGTTTCCAATAACGTGTTTTGCAGCATTGAGCAAT
The DNA here is from genome assembly GCA_003731715.1 of Anabarilius grahami. NCBI lineage: Eukaryota > Metazoa > Chordata > Actinopteri > Cypriniformes > Xenocyprididae > Anabarilius > Anabarilius grahami. The sequence continues at coordinate 834,054 of RJVU01019258.1, forward strand.
GTAGCCAATCACAGACAAATCTGTTGATTTCTGGAACACAATGAGATGTTAGGATCCACTCACCGCTCAGAACGCCGGAGTTTTTGTTCAGACCTGAATGCTTTGCTTGCTGGCAAATCCTGATTAAAAAGTGTAGACATAATTAATAAAGAATCATTGTGCAATCATTGAAGCGTTGTGAGATCGCAACAAACTTTCATCTTTTTAGTGATTATAAAGAACGCTCGTTGCGCGCATTCTACCATGCAAAATCATGCACACAGCACTACCTATGCTTGCTTTTATGCTTCTGAATGTTGTTGATACTTTAATAACAAATATTATAAAGTATCACCTTTTATGCTGGTATCTGTAGGTTGTGGCTAGGCAACACGTAACTTAAAAGTGGAACATGGAAATCTCATGGATGTACTAAAAAATAAAACATTTATACTTATTTGTTTAAACACTTAGGCTAATGTATTTCCCGTGTGCAGTCAAATGTCCTGTGTATGGGCTATGCAGTGTTCTTAGCGATTTTTTTCTTCTTTTTTTCTCAGCGATATGCTTGTTGCTTCTTTTTATTAAGTATATAAAATCTATCCCCCTTCAACCCCAACCGCCCACCTGCGCCGGGCGCGCGCCCACACGCACGCACAGCACCCCCAAGCTAAAACATCTTCCCGCGCCCCTGACTTTATTCAACAATCTCTTCTCTTTCCTGTCAGTCCTACACTGTTGACATAGTAAGCACAGTGCAGCACTTCCGTGCTTACTTCAGAACGCCGGCTCAGTATTGGTCGACGCTGTACACATGAGCAGCACGACGCATGAGTCTGATGCTGAAGCAGGAGCCGGCCAATAATGAGTCATGTGGTTTTTGTGCACAAAATGTATTCTCTTTGCTTCATAAAATTAAGGTTGAACCACTGTACATTGCGTGCAGAATTATTAGGCAAGTTGATTTTCTGATCATATTTTTTTTCCAGGCACATCTTACCAATTCCAAACCACATTCATCTTAATAACTACTATTAATTTCATTTATGAATGAAATATTTATTTGATTATCATTTATAAGTGATATATAATTGTTCATGAAGACTGGAAATGAAAAACACCTTATATTCAGGTGTGCATAATTATTTGGTACGCTTTCTTTTACAGATAAATTGAGCCAAAAAAAGACATTTAACTCAGACTGAAAAGTCAAAAATTATTAAATGCCCTTGAGAAGGATGTAATACTACGGAGCCCCGCATATGACATGCAGGGGAAAAAAATAGTAGGCTAAATCGTGCACACACTTTACTAATTCGTTCACCTGATTTATAAATCGTGCGCACGATTTAATAATTTGTTCCCTCGATCCTAAAAAATTACCCCAGATTGAATGATAGACAGATTGAGAGTGACTCTTGAAGGACCAGCACCACATCCTCTTGTACCACTCTTTATTCTTTAATTTATCTCCCAGAATCTGGCAGTAAGTTTTGGGAGATCATTTTTATTCCATATCTGTAAGACAGACTTTTCAGGATAGGATATGGAATAAAAGTGAACTCCCACACCTTACTGCCAGATTTTGGAAGATAGATTCTTCAAACAGTGGTACAAGAGGATGTGGTGCTGGTCCTTCAAGAGTCACTCTCAATATGTCTGTCTATAAAGCCTATAAAAAACAGTCTTCATGTATGTTACAACACTTCAGCTTGTGATTCTTATTAAGTGGGGGTCATTTTTTAGGATTCTTTACCTAACCCAAGTCTCTGAGATCTCGACACCTTGCATTTCTTTAGACTCCAGGTAGGTTGCAGTTCTGGAAAACAGTGGCGCTGGAGACTAAAGGGATCCTGATGGTTTCACACTTAATTCTTCACCTTAATTCTTTATTCTTTTGCAGTAAACGTGTCTTTTCCACCTGTTTTTGGCTGACCCTGCTACCTAATGAGCATTTCACTGTCCAATGCTCATGCTTTAACTACAATTTCTAGTATTTCATTAGTTTTGCATCCTTCTCATGAGCATTTAATAATTTTTGACTTTTCAGTCTGAGTTAAATCTCTTTTTTGGCTCATTTTATCTTTAAAAGAAAATGTACCTAATAATTAAGCACACCTGAATATAAGGCATTTTTCATTTCCAGCCTTCATGAACAATTATATATCACTTATAAATGATTAAATACACAATTAATAGTAGTTATTAGGATTTATGTGGTTTGGAATTGGTAAGATGTGCCTAGAAAAAAATTTGATCAGAAAATCAACTTGCCTAATAATTCTGAATGCACTGTAGTCATGTGGTCTTATGGGTTTGGAACGTTATGAGGTTGAGTAATTAATGACAGAATTAAAATTTTTGGGTGAACAAACCCTTTAAAGTGATAGTTCACACAAAAAAAAAATTCTGTCATCACCTACTCACCCTCAAATCTGTATGAGTTTCTTTCTTGTAGAGTACTATGATAGTCAATGGCTACCGTCAACTGTCTGGTTGCCAACATTCTTTAAAATATCTTCTTTTGTGTTCAACAGAAAAAAGAACTTCATACAGGTTTGGAACAACATGAGGGTGAGTAAATGATGACAGAATTTTAAATGAAAATTTGAATTATCCCTTTAAAAAAAACTCATAGACCACAGGACATTCTGAGAACACATAACCATATGATCAGTGAAGTTGAAATCTTCTTTGGTTGGTGTTATAACATTTCCTATAATGTGACTCAGCTACATAAAAAAAAAAACATGGCTGCTAATCAAATTTCAGCAGCTAAAACCTTCAATTATGAATGTCCAACTATGGACATTCAATATAATACGAAAATTGACATATTTGTACATCATGTGAAAACTAGTACGTAAAATTTTGTGAAAATAGACCAAAAGATGGCACTGTAATAACCAACTTTACATTTTCTCTAATAAATCTGCAACTTTACATGATATAATCAAAATTCTTGTTTCTTCTAATCCTTGCCTTAAGCCTTAAAGGTAGGGTAGACAATTTGTTTTATAAACACTTTTTGTTATACTGGTGTCTTCACATCCTGAAGGCAATCAATAATAGAAGTGGTCTCAATATTAAAACATGTACATATATCTTCCGTGGAAGTCTCGGGACCAAAAATGTTTTGTCCGATTCGATGTCCTACCTGCCTGTCAACATATGTATTTCCATACTTCCATGCACCCTGCTCATGCAGACATCACACATCATCAGCGCGTCCCATGAGGCTATGCAGAGTTGTAGACAGGCAGTCACAGAGCGCCGCAAACAAACAGCAACCGCCTTTTACAGTTCCTCCTGAACCAAAACAACGAGCTTTTGCTGCGTTCACGCCATGTCGTAACCAGTGCTGGGGGTAACGCATGATTTTTTCAGTTTACAACAAAAAAATCTTAAGTTCCTTTTTCAAATAAGTAACGCAAGTTACTTTTTCACATTTATTGAATGGCAGCTCTCCTGTCCCCATGTTGAGAGAAATAAAGTTTAGAGGTGTTGTGTGCGCTGTGAACATTTTCATTCAGTATTCCTCAAAATGAATAAAAACAGTGAATGCAATCTCAGAATTTGATGCAAACCTGTAATAATTAACTATATTAAATTACACATATTCTTTATGTATTTTATCTCACTTTAGTAACCAATGTCTTTGCTGCTGACCTTCAATGATCTAATTCAACCATACTAATAAGCAGAAATTACTTTAGATTAGATTTAGAAATAAAAGTGTTGAACTTCCTTCTCCTGTATCCTATTCTTCTTTAATTCAGAATGGCAGCACAGCTGAAAGGTTTTTTTGAGCTGCGCCCTCTACTATACAGACGTAAATATGCATTTCCTTTAGGCTGAGGCTTATTAATGTCTCTTTTGGTGTGAAAGGCCTTTACATTTGCCAAAAATATATTTTTTTTGTTGTTGTTGTTTTAAAAAAAAAAAAAGCAAGCCCAGCCCAGGTGAGAAAAAGTAACAAAAAAGTAATACAATTAATTACTTTTTTTGGGAGTAACGCAATATTGTAACGTAATTACGATGGTAAACCGTGGCGTTTTACCCAGAGCGGTTCACGTCCTCAGACTCAGATTTATGCGTTTCTACAGTATGTCAACACTATGAACGCCGAAATGAATCTGCAGTCAGGTGATTCAAGTAGAGCTCTGTAAGTTGTTTACGTTCATTATTATTGTAACGTTATGTGCTTTGAGACATGAGGCACGTCTCTCATCTCGTAACACTTTGCAGACTCTGCTGTATATTCATGTTTGGAGGAGGCGTGGTTTTGGTCGATTTTGACATAATTTTGTGTGTTTTTGTCAGTTCAAGTTGATAGAACATTAGTTAAAGAGAACTCAAATCGGTACTGGTGCACTGTCTGAGAAGGGGCTTTCTGTGTGTGCATTTCAGGTGTGTACGCACAGAAAGTCGCTTCACTGTGTGCCAATACCAGTTCTCTTTTGCCTCTTATCCAGTGAATGATTGGCTGATCATAGGACAAGCCTACTTATCTCTCGCTTCATGGAGCTGGTGAGCGGAACCCACATAGCGAGATCATATGCTGTAACTAGCCAAAGGATGCCAGAAAAAACAGATATGGCGTTATATGTGTTATATATATTACATATTGTTTCAGCACCAGTTAGTTCTCACCACAGTTTTTAAAAATGCTACAGAAGTGGGCATGGTAAGAGACTGACAACACAATATTTTGTGTTTTATTTCGCTCTCATTGAGTTGCATCAACATCAGCGATTCCCACAAATTCATGCTGCAATTCACCATTGCACGCAACAAACTGAACAGATATAGTATACATGGTTTGGAAGCTCATTGTAAATTACCCAAATACATACACATCCTGTGACAGCTAATATAAAGCACAAATAAATGAACATTTGTTCACATTTGTACTCTGCATCAAATATAAATATATGAATACGCTGTTGCATCTTTAATAAATTTTGAGGCTTATATTTAGCTGCATCTTTATATGCTGTTTAAATTGTAATGGGGCTAAAAAGACTAGTTACACTCACAGTGTGGATGAATCGCGTTTGTGTCGAAGATTCAGGATCTATTGAAGCAAACTTATGTGACGCACAAACTCAAAACACAGCAAAACTGCAAAAACAAACACTGATGTTTGATCCATGAATGCATCTCTGACTAACTGTTTGCAATCTCATAGTTTTAAGTGCCTATCATAGGAAATCAACGCATGGTGTCGTGAATAATAATGCGAGGCGTGTACTCTAAGGATAAGGACATGCAGTCTCATGAATAATTATGAGACACCGCAAAAGACCCCCTACTCTCCGCCTGACCTAACGCGTAAAAATTATGGGAAACGCACTAGCCGTAGCCAGATGGGATTTAAACTTTGTTAGCTGAAGACCCTAATTTGGTTTTAAAAATGTACCAAGCACAATGTTCTCCACCATTCCAGATTTCTAACATGCACTCGTCTAACATGCACATTCGGCGTGGGTTTGCGGATATCAGAGCAGAAATGAAGGCTCATGCTCTCCTTATGTTTTTCCATGGTCTCCAGTCACGTTCATATGTATATCAAGTGAGCTTATTTCAACCATTAGATCGAAAGATCTGAAAAAGCCCATACATTTGCCTGCCCATAGACCCTCCCCTCAAAGAAATCAGGACAGCCCGAGTGGTCGAGTTTTCGAGTGGTCGAAAGTGGACAGAAGAGACTGATTAAAATACCAGGTGTTAACGGAATGTGTCTCCCTCATCTACTTGTGATCCGATTGACCAAAACCCATCTTAATAGCTGGTGTGAACAGGGCCTTACATTTCAGTATCAAATTAGGCCACTCTACGTTTTTTAATGTAACTGATTTATAAAAGCTAGGAACAGTCTTAAACTAGGAAGACTAGTTTTAGCAGTTTATGCAACCAGCCACAGGTCGCATTAGTAAGGCCCCGTTTACACAAGTACGTTTTCGTTTTAAAACGCATAACTTTTTATACGGTTACGCCTGTCATTTACACTACTCCGGTGTTTTCGAACTTTTAGTTTGAAAACTACCGGGGTTGCGTTTCAGTGTAAATGAAGGCATTGCTGTCTACATTATGCTTGTGGAACACGGACAATAACAGAGCAGGGCTGCGTTTCCCAAAAGCATCGTAAGCTTAAGTTGATCGTGGAGACCGTTGGTGGCTATTGCTCTATGATCAACTTAGGCTTACAATGCTTTTGGGAAACGCTGTTTTAAAACTAAAACGCACTAGTGTAAACAGGGCCTAAGACACTGTTCATTTGTTCACTTTATTATACTGCGGATTCTTTTTTAAACAAGACAGTTCGACGTAGGCTTTTCAGAGAGACTGAAAATAGAAGATGATGCTGTAATAACTACATTGGATTCGACAATTATGTCGCAACACATTGCAGATGTCAATGTTTATGTTTTTCACTTTATCGAAAAGGATGAACTAAGAATAGCCTATAAGAACAACAGTGAGACAAACGATGGTACATTCATTCATAATCCCGTTCACACGAAACACCGTTAAGTCATCCTTTGCCAATTATAACTGTAGTAACTCCCAGGTACTTTTTTTGCGACAACCAAGACTTATAAAGCATTAGGGCTTGGACGATACATCGATTCTCCATCGATACAATGAATCTGGATCGATCCTGATATTTTCTCTCTCTAATTGATTCTGAGCTTAGTTTTAACAGCAGATGGCGCTCTAGGCTAGTTTTTAACCGCACACTCTCAAACGCTCACGAAGAAGACTTCTGGCTGAAGACTGCTCTTGCGTTCGGCTTAGTCATGTAAGTGGTTAAATATACTTGCACCTTGGCTCAGAATGCTTTTATGATGCAAGATTTGTAATTCGCTTCAACCTTTTCGAACTTCGTGAATGATTATTTTAGGTTTAAGTGGTGTGTAAAGGAACTGGAAGCAGGCAGTGTACGGGTGTCTCTAAAGCACGTGTAGTAGTGCCATCTGCTGTTTAAAAACTAAGCTCAGAATCGATTCGAGAGAGAATCGCAATACTTCGGAAAATATCAGAATCGCTCCAGATTCTTTGTATCGTCAAGAATTTGATGTATTGTGCCAGCCCTATAAAAATATCTTATGTAGGTGAAACATTTTACATATTATATATAATATGTAAAATGTTTCACCTACATAACAAGATATTTTTCAACATCAGAAGTTTTCAAAACAATTCCACACATGTAATGGTGGGGATTTTGAAAATTATTTTAATATGCAAAACTGTTACCCAAGCAGTGTGCGTTTACTTCCAAGTTTTGAATGTGGCACGCCCATCAAAATGGAGCTTGTTTTCAAAACAAGTGATTTAGAAGATTTGTGAAGCAGTACTGTGAATGCACCCATTAACACCACAAATTATTTAATCACAGACACTAGAAATAAATGCATATGAATGCATATGGGCACAATATGAATAAGAGAGCTATGAATAGAGATCAGATCAGCTGTGTTGTGTGACTGTTGTCTGACACAATCAATGGTTTCTTGGGTTATGCTTTAGTTAAGGTGACGTTGTTACATTGTAATTACACAAGTACTGTGTAATATTAATTAGCTACATTTACTTACTATATGGTTAAGGTTAGGATTGGGGTTTGGTTTTGGATTAGTTACTTGTAATTATGCAGAATTTACTGTTATTACCACAGTAAGTGCATGTAACGTGTCATATCATCTTAACATTTTTTTTTACTTTTTCTTGTTTGTCTTCAGCAGCTGAAGTCAAAAACAGAATGTGATGAACGAGGAAGCCAGTCCAGCAGAGCGTCTGTCCACAGCTCGAGCAGGCTTGAGCAAACCACCGAGAACCTGAACAAACGAAGACAGTGGAGCAAGCAAAGAAACATGCCAGACAACACTCAGTTTGCCAAAAGACACCAGATCTCCATGAACACAGAGAAGAGCCCGCTGTACCTGGCTGAGGGCCTCAAGAAGGTGAATGCTTGCCCTTCTGAGCTTTCATCGGAGGCAGATAAGACGTATGCTGGAGCAAAGTTCAGCGAGCCGCCCTCACCCAGCGTCCTTCCCAAACCGCCCAGGCACTGGGTGGGAGATTGTGTTCTCCAACATACGGCTGCAACGCACAACTGCAGCAAAGAGCAGATGTCTGAGCACCTGAAAACATTGCTGAAGGTCCAAGCTGAACCTTGAAAAAAAATGTAACTCTTTAGAACATGATACGAACTGGTAACATCTTGTTGCAAAGAACTATTGAAGCTTCCTGTTGTTTCAGAAAGAACCCTTGAGTTAAACGTGAAGACTTGTGGAAGTGTAAAAAAAACTGAGTCTGAGATTTAATGTGTATATTTTTTCATGTTAATTTACTTGAAAAATCTATTTACTTTTGTTACTGAAACTCATAGTCCTGTATCATGTTTTTTTATTTTTTTTGCATTCATGTAACAGCAGTATACGTGTTTGAAATGTTTGAAAGTGTTGGGAAGTATGCCCACTTCGACAAACGCCATGAAGAATTGGACAGCTGATTGTAAGAAAATGTTTTTTTTTTTTTTTTTTTTTTCTTTNCTTATATTGAAGCACAGTGAACAGCAACTACTCATGTCAATCTTCAAGCAATGATATGTTTTATGTCAATTGCATAGTTTGTTTTTAATTGACTGAAGAATGTACCGTTTTGTACATGGTCTGTTAGTGTTGGGATGTCACGCTTGATTTTAAACTCTTCAAACTCATTTTCTCTCTGCCTTTCAACGACAGTCTTTTGTATCATCTGCATCAGTTCAAAAGGAAAAAAAATTATACAATAATAATTTTTATCTTTTTATTCTGCTCGTTTTGAAATAAAGAGTTTTGGTCCCCAATTTTTTTTTGCATTTAGACTTAAAATGATTGATGTTTGTGTGCAGTGTTGCAAGTTTTCAGATCCTAATGCAACTAATTATCCCATTACTGAATAACCAATTTATCACAGCTTATTTTCTAAGCACTCAAAACTAATTATTCTTGCATCCAATCAAAGGCCAATAAACCCATCAAGTTAAAGGGGGGTATAATGCTATTTCATGTATTCTGACTTAAAGAGTTGGATTCTCATGCTAAACATGGCCAAAGTTTCAAAACACGAGTTGGACGTATGACAGAGCATTTCTGTGCCAAAATACTCTTCCAAATCCTCATAAACTTGGTGGTATTTTTTCCGAGTATGGGCCTGTGTGACGTCAACAGGGTCGGAATTCGTTGTACGGGCACTTCTCCCGGAAGAGCGCACCCAAAGCGACAGAGCAAGAGCACGCCCATCAACGCGCGTTGGGCTTTACGGAAGTCGTCGGCAGCGCTGCACAGGTCACAGGACTTCACAAAATCAACAATGTCACCAAAGAGTGTGTTTTTGGTTGTGAGGGAAAGATAACCTTGCTTCCCAAAGAACCCAGCGTTAAGTGGAGCTAGGAGTTTTGTGCTTACGCATTACATTGATGCGCTCTCGATATTTGTTATTAAAATAACCATAGAAACTGATAGTTGCAATCACTTTTTTATTGGTTAAAATGAATGGAGAATATCTCATGTTTTCCGTGGCTGCTCGAGCCCTCAGGATCAGCGCTTATGGTTTCATAAACAAGGCCCAGTTCTACGCTGGATGTACAGATCGTTTGAAACTGAAAAATGGAGCGGTCACAGCGGTAATGATCCCTGTCGTGAGTTGGAAACGCAGGTGGTGAGTAAAACTGCTTCAAATGTCTGTTTTCTTGGCAATAGGCGCCTAAGTGCATATAATGTAAACAACACGAATGTAGTGAATTCATTATTCACTATATGCTATATTCATTATGGTCATTCAAAAGTTTTTATTCAGGGATAATGGTGTATTGTGTGTGTTTAAATACATTTGTTTAGCGGACCATTGATAGCTTGCAGACAATTGCTACGCAAAAGCTGCGAGTGCTCGTGACTCTTTAGCTCCGCTCGCACGGCACGCCTCCAGGCGCTCGGCTGTTTTCGGAAAGACTCGGTACAGCATATGTATCTTTATAAATATGATAAAACTAAAGACTTTTTGGAGATATGAAGGATGCACTACTACTCTATAGGTACCACAGACACGAAGATGTACCTTTAATTTCCCCAAGCTGATTGCTCAATAAAAACCCAATGTTTTCAGGTCATTTCAAGTTTGATTTTGAAGTGACAAAGAGGTGATATCTAAGTGGCTGAGTTGTTTACTTACTTTTTAATTAGTTTTCCCATTAACACCATCATTGTCTTCATTCAGGCCGATTTGGGAATGCGCACGAAAACAAGAGGAGGGATTTATCGTACAAACCAATCATATCTAATCATAACCGATCATATCCAATCATAGCATAGCATTGCCTCCTCTCACATGACTTTCCCCAATTCTTTCTCAGTTAAACCCCCATCAAACTCACCGCATGCTTTGGGGGGTCTGTTATAAGTTAATGAGCTGAGAGGAGGCAAGCCCCCCACTGTAACTGTGTCGCTGTTGGATGGATATAAAAGAATAAGAATATAAAGAATAGTAAATAATAAAAATAAATAATAAAAAAATGTTTTTTAAATAGTTTGTTCTATTTCATCCTGGTCAACACGCCACCACATGGGTCAGCAACGTTTCCTCCTGTCAGGAGATTTTTTTCAAATTAACACGCTCCACCTAATCAATCCACTACAAATACAGGTGCAATACTGCTGGCACATTCTCTTTTTTGCCTCATAGAAGAGTGGAGCTTGTTTAAGGGAAAAACTGATCAGAACCTCTTCTCTCTGCTGGGAGAAATGTACCATTTAGGCATTGCAGATTATTGAATTAGTGAGTACAAAATCAGCCGCCACGAGTGTATATATACACATATTTTGAACAGCACTGAGAGCCTCTTCTCTTGTAAGAGAAGAGGCTCTCAAGCTGCAAGTTCCCTCTTGTTGGTCTATTTAGAGGGTTTGTTACAGGATTTGGGGTCCGCTGCTCCCAGTGATGAAATACCAGAGACACAGAGTGGTTGAAATGCTGGTCCAGGGGGCCAATGGACATGCCGGGTGCTGGGTCAGTGCTTGGCTTCACTGGTCCAAGCATGCCACCAGGTTTGGTTTTCAGAAGCAAATGTTTCTGACCAGGATTGTGTGGCAGAGATGGCTGCCCTAGTTGTACCAAGGGAGGTTTTTGGCCCGCCATCAGAAGCAGCCCTGGAACAGTTACACAAGGCAAGGGAGCTAACGTGCAGTGCAACAGACAGGGTGGTCTTTGGCAACAGGAGGCTGGGGCCGTTCAACCTCATCTATGCAGGGCTGGGGAAGTACACAGCATACTTCAACCAAGAGTTCCTCAGCAAACCTGAGCCAGGGCAGTCACCACTCCTTTTCGCCAGCAGCAGCCAACAAAGCAGGCAGACATGCGACTGTCAGGATGCCAGTCTAGGCGCTGACGGTTGCCAGCCTCTGGCGGTCAGACTTTACACCTCAGCATCTGGCTTACTGGGGCCAGAGCACTCAATACTCTAAGATCAGGGTAAGGCTTTAGTTCAGAACCAAGCCTCCACCTTACCGAGGTATTGTTCCAACAGTCTTGAAAGGAAATGCTCAATGCAAATCCATCTTGGCAGAGGTAGAGCCTGTCTTACCCTCCAGAAGGTTCTGATGCTAAGGGAGCAGATATCCCATCTGAAAAGGGGAAAATCTCAGATATCACTGAAGTGTGGCCAGAGACTCCTCGGTCTCTCAGGTTGTGCCACTAGGTTTACTTTACATGCAGCTGATACGTGTTGTATATGCATTTAGTAGGGGTGTAACGATACACCAATGGCACGGTTCGGTTCGGTTCGGTTTACGGTTTTGGAGCCACGGTTCGGTTCGCTTCGCTGTGGGGGTAGGGTTCATGTCATTTTACCAGCAATGCTAAGGAACAATAGATTCACTTAACTTAATAATAACAACAAAAATAACTTGACTTTTTCTTTATTAACTTTGGCTTCACATTTTTAGTGCAGTCAGCATACCTGAGTAAAAAAAAAAATGAAATAAATGCTTCAAATGTAGAATAGTCAACATTTATCTCTTATAAAACATTTATCTCTTTAGTGCAGTCAGCTTAACGGAGTAAACTCAAATTAAATAACTCCAAAACTAGTCAAAAATAAATTTGGTAATGTATTGCGCCGTGATCGTCATGAAAGACTGAGTTGCACGGGAGGTCCACCTGTCCGAAGTTAAAGCAATGAATTTAGCATTGCTCAGGTCCTCGACTAGTTTGGCTTTTACTTCGCTGTAAAAGTGAGGCAGCACATTCTGACTGAAATGCGGTCGGCTCTGTAATTGGTATCTGGGCTCCGACACACTTAGCAAATGCGCAAATCCGTCATTCTCAACAACAGAAAACGGCTGCATATCTAGTGCCATGAAAACACCTATTGCCTTTGTAATTGTTTGAGCGAGTTAGCTATTCTGAAGGCAGTGGGAAAAGTTTCCTGCTTTTGAGGCTTCTTACGTTTGCCGCTAATATCAATGTTGAGGTGATGTCTCCGGAGATGCGCTTGCATATAGGACATGTTTCCTGTCATATAAGTAGTTTGTGTTTTGTGAAACAGTTACGACAGATTGTGTGTGCTTTGTCTATGACACGAATTCCATTTCTGTACTCCACTGGCAAACCAAAATGTTTCCACAAAAGAGACATAAATGTGTCCGGGGGATCTGTAATCTCAGGTGGAGCAGCCATCCTGCGTACACAGTAGTAACCGAGTGTGACGCTCACTCCCAAGTCACGTGACATGACATGCACTTGAAAAACATTAACTTTGGAATATAATATTTAGAACAGAATTTAAAAAGCTCTTATTAGTCGTTACTAATACAATTTAATCAAATTTATGCAAAGAAAATTGATTAAATTAATATATTAGTTAGAGATAAGTGACATTAACCTCAACAATGGGCAGCAGGAGGCGGGAGAGTACCGCGGTACGCCACGAGAGTTCCGCGATTCGTATCATGGGTGGCGTATCGTGATCTTTCGGTTCGGTTTGTGATATCGTTACACCCCTAGTGTTTAGACCTTTGGTTCTGGAACCCTTTTATGCACCTCCTCATATCTTGGAGAAAGCAGCCCGGCTGCACCTAAACTGCCCAGTCAGGGCCCTGAGCTGATATATAGCTTACACTCAGTCCATAAAGCAGACAGATCCACTATTTGTCTGCTATGGGGAGTCAGTACTGGGCCAGACTTTGTCAAAACAGAGGCTGGCCCGCTGGGTTGTCAAGGCTATTGAGGTGGCATTTAGCAGTGCTAGTGTACCTCCGCCTGAGGCAGTGGTAACACATTCCACCAGGGGATGGCTGCCTCCTGGGCACTATTCAAATTTGTGCCTTTAGTGTTGGTCTGTGCAGCAGCAGGTTTTATCGCCTGAATGTTGCATCTTCTTTAGTTGCAAGCAGGGGAAGGTATAAGTCTGTAAACACTTGGTTTTCGTTCAAGGTGTACACACCTATTGGCTCGGTTTACTGTTTAATCTTTAGTTTCAGGGACTGGAGTTCACGTTGACGTCATAATATCAGACTGTTATAGGATCGAGTTTAACTCATGTCTGTCTTCTAAACTGTTGGCCCATATGGTGGTGAGTTGACCAGGATGAAATAGAACGGGGGGTTACGTAGGTAACCGCGGTTCTATGAATGAGGTCAATACGCCACCCAACATGGTCATTTGGGGACTAGGTAGTGCCAGTCATCAAAATAAGAGAATGTCCAGGCAGTATTAAACCTGTATTTATAGAGGATGATTGGATGCAGGTGGAGCACATTTATTTTATATGCGACCTCCTAGCAGCTCGCCCTCTAGCAAGGCTGACTCAAATGGTGCCGTTGACCTCATTCATAAAACCTTGGTTACCTACGTAACCCCCTAATCTATGCTGATCATTTTGATTTCTGTATTTCAGAGTTCATGTTGACAACATTCGCATAAGTACAATTTCCAAGATTTACATGAAATTTATAAACAAATCACTACCTGAATAGGCAATTTGATATTTATTGAGAAGATCTATATTCTTTGCTATTCAGCCTAACAATGAAAATATACAAGAAAAAAAAAAAAAAAAAAAACTTTCTTTTGAGGACTCACATTGTCAACTCCCCACATTCACATGTATTTTATTGCTGGCAAAAATGTATTCCATGTAGCAATGTAATAAAAAAAAGAACAAACTTAGTTTTTCATGGGTAATTTGTATTCCCAAGACTTTGTCAAATGTCATATAGTGAAGAAGCAGCAGTCACTGCAAGTAGATGGACCAGTATATGATGTTGAAGAGTGTGTATGCTCCAGGGAAGATGACCCGTGAGTATGTGTCTATGGCATGAGTGTCTATTAATAAGCTACTGTTTGAGGTTACAGCAGGTCTTTGAGCTCCCTGCTCGTTATCTAGCACCAGATGGACCAGGAACTGCTCCTGTTTGTCCCCGCTCAGCTCCGACATGCCGTAGTTTCCTGTGGTCATCATGTCCATGTCACTGTAGCTGCTGCTCATCATCATCTGACCAGGATGGGTCATTCCACATGTACACGGCAACTGCTGGATCATACAAGCACATATGACATGTAATATTACAGTACTGTCCCCCTTCAGGTCGTGGCATGTGTCTTTTTACTATGAAATTTTACTGATTTTTAAAAAGTACATGCAAGAATAACTTTTATATTGTTAGTGATGTTTCAAGATGGACACTTACTGGACTGAAGCAACTTTGGTTTACTTTAACTTTTTTTCCTTTTTTTTTTTTTTAAGAAATATCATGTTACAATGTGAATATCAAATATGATCCATGAGGCTTTTGAGGAATGTTTATTTGTTCATGTCATTATATGTTTTGCCCTCCACAATAAAAACTTCATAGCTTTGATCAAAAACTAAATGCAGTTTTTTTTCCCCTCAGTTTTTGGAGTTTTTTAGCTCCATATTCTCACTCTATACTATATGAGCTATAAAAGCCTGATGTATCAAACATAGTACTTGAAAAACACATACAAACTTTTTTTTAATTTTGTCAAAAGATTTAATAAACTGTGCCTGTCATTATTTCCATTATTTGGATTATTATTATCCATCTTCCCTGCCCAAATTTATATTTACCAGTTTGGAATTTGCCCTGTTTTCTCATTTGGATTTTCTTATTGTGTTTATTTAATAAAGACTGCTTGCATTAGATCCTTGCCTGTCCTCATCCTTGCGTTAATGTCAAGCTTTACAGAGTAATTTCTTAACTTCTTTATTAAGATTGTGAATCCAGCTTTAGGGATATTTTTTATTTTTTTAAAGTATTTTGGAGAATTTGTAGTGATCATGACTTAAATATTACTTCCTTGAGTCTAGTTCACTAGGCAATCAAATTACACTCCCAGCTAAACTTTTTGTAGCCAAAAGGGATGTGCACATCAAGGTTATATCCGCAGATACTTTGGATAATCCACAGGTCGGGTTGGCCAAGAAATAAATAAATAAATAAATAAATAAAACACATTCTAATTAATTGGGTGGATGAGCTAAATCATTAATGATGGATTCATGGAAATATTACCATGTTTGAAGCTTAATTTTTTATCAGTTACTAATTTGCAAACTCTCATTAAGCTATACAGTTGGGGGTCCAGTAGTTTAAAGGGTTAGTTCACCCAAAAATGAAAATTCTGTCATTTATGACTTACCCTCATGTTGTTCCACACCCGTAAAACCTTCGTTAATCTTCAGAACACAAATTAAGATATTTTAGTTGAAATCCGATGGCTCCGTGAGGCCTCCATAGGGAGCAATGACACTTCCTCTCTCAAGATCCATAAAGGTACTAAATCGGCCATCACTAAATAAGTCGTTTTGTTTTTTTTGGCGCTCCAAAAATATTCTCGTCGCTTTATAATATTAATATTGAACCACTGTACTCACATGAACTGATTTAGATGTGTTTTTAGTACATTTATGGATCTTGAGAGAGGAAATGTCATTGCTCATGGAGGCCTCATGGAGCCATCGGATTTCAACTAAAATATCTTAATTTGTGTTCCGAAGATTAACGAAGGTCTTTTACGGGTGTGGAACGGCATGAGGGTGAGTAATAAATGACATTATTTTCATTTTTGGGTGAACGAACCCTTTAAGCAGCAATGGAGGCAAAACGGATCCAAGAGAAATTTCAGAAAGGAGACCAATCAAGTGCTGGGTAGGTGATACAGTTGTGAAGCGCTGTATATGACAAACTAATAAAGCCTATATCCAGCCTTTGCTTGGGCAGAACGCATTTAGTTTTTTGCGTGTGTTCAGAAGGTTGTAGTGACGGAAACAGTGACATTCCAAACTAAGTTTGAAGGGAATAAAGCCTGTGTTTAGGCTATTAAGGAAATGTAATTTTGCCAAAGAAAAACTTTTACTTTAAATAAATGTTCATTTAAAAGCAGCCTACTTCAGTGTAATATGTTACCATATCGTCACGCTTAACACTGATAATTAGAATAATTGTAATGCAATGATCAGTTTCAAATATCTAAATCAGAGAAAATCATAGGTTTGGTTGGGTGGCAGGTGGATGATTTATTTTTAACAGCAGATTTGGGTAATGTTAGACATGATCCACACATCTCTAGTAGCCAACAAGACAGGTCCTATGTTTGTCCCTAAATATCAATGATTAGCCTTGCTAAAATGCTGTATTAACCACAGAATAAGTACATCTTAATACATTTTAACCCTCTACCGCATAGTGTTGCCATATGGCAACATACTCTTAAAGAGACAGTGGCAAGGAAATGAACAAAGAGAACAATCTCATTTTTTTTTGTTGGTAAGAGAAGACCTTAGGTTTAGCCAATGATGTGCTTTGGTTAAGTCACAAAACATGCGATTTCTGACAGACCATGGCGTCTCAAAAAGGCAGGTACAAGTGGATATAAGTGTATTGTTAGGGTGAATTGCACCAAATGTGATGTGTACATGTCTCACCTCTGAAAAAAAAAAAATGCTTTTTGAAGTTTCGTACAGAAAAAGGTGAAGTTTCAAGGATTATGAGGGGTTCATGTTCATAACCTTCCTCTCATAAGATTGCGTAATGTTGAATTTTCATGAACTGCAATGTTTTTGGTTTTAATGTTTTATGATACATGATGAACAGTATTAGATTTGTTTTTAACTGTCTACATTTGCAATTTAAATAATATTCACAAAAAACGTAATGAAATTCAAAGAATATAAAGCATTATTCAGGAAAAGAGAATGGAATAAATATTTTAAATATTATATTTACTGCTAAAGTTATTTCCACTATTGTACGTTGTTGCCATATGGCAACATATCATAAAGTACCTTAAAATAATATTTTTTTCCAAAAATCTTTTTACACAGCACTCAACATATCATAAAGTACCTTAAAATAATATTTTTTTCCAAAAATCTTTTTACACAGCACTCCAAGTTAAAGGATTAGTTCACTTTTAAATAAACTTTTCCTGATAATTTACTCACCCCCATGTCATCCAAGATGCTCATGTCTTTCTTTCTTCAGTCGAAAAGAAATTAAAGTTTTTCATGAAAACATTCCAGGATTTTTCTCCTTATAGTAGACTTGAAGGGGCACCAAACAGTTGAAGGTCAAAATTAGTTTCACTGCAGCTTCAAATTGTTCAACACGATCCAAGATGAGAAATAAGGGTCTTATCTAGTGAAACCATCGCTCATTTTCTGATTTTTTTTTTAAAATTATATAAGTTTTAACCTTAAATGCTCATCTTGAACTAGCTCTCTTCTTCTCCTCTAGAATTCCAGCAGTGTAGACACTGCTAAGCGTAATACTGCCCTCCACAGGTCAAAGTTTGAACTAATTTTTATATACTATTGAACTAGCATATTGCATATAAAAATTAGTTCAAACTTTGACCTGTGGAGGGCAGTAATACACTTTGCAGTGTCTACACTGCTGGAATTGTAATAGAGAAGAAGAAAGTTAGTTCAAGATGAGCATTTCTGGTTAAAACGATATAATTCTCAATTGTTTTCAGAAAATGAGCGATGGTTTCACTAGATAAGACCCTTATTTCTCATCTGGGATCGTGTTGAACAATTTGAAGCTGCACTGAAACAAATTTTGACCTTCAACTGTTTGGTGCCCATTGAAGTCTACTATAAGGAGAAAAATCCTGGAATGTTTTCATCAAAAAGCTTAATTTCTTTTCGACTGAAGAAAGAAAGACATGGACATCTTGGATGACATGGGGGTGAGTAAATTATCAGGAAAAGTTTATTTAAAAGTGAACTAATCCTTTAAGCCATTCTAAGAAAAGAAAAAGTCAAATATTTTTTTCTATAGATTTATCATAATGTGTGCGGTAGAGGGTTAACTAAACTGTCTTAGCTTACCCTGTTGCTTTGTACTTTGCGCTCCTGCAGAGTGGACAGGTAATTGACAGCGGCATACTCTATCACAGACAGGAAGACAAAGACGAAGCTGACCCACAGGTAAATGTCCACAGCTTTGATGTAGGAGACTCTGGGCATGGAGGCGTTCACTCCAGTGATGATGGTGGACATGGTGAGTACCGTTGTAATGCCTACAAAGAGATCAGTGTGATCAATTTATTCAAAAGTGCATGCTGCAAAATGTGTTGGGGAATTTGGGGAAGGCACTTAAGTGTATGTGTGTTCGACTTGATGCGGTGCTGCGCAGACCGATCGGTGTATGACATCAAATTACCCTGAAAGCGAGAAGGCAGATGGCTCTGTATGCTTTCGAATCGCTCTAGCGGTACTGCGCAGCACCGCTTCAAGTTGAACACAAGTGTTCTTGTAGTTTTTAATCAAATTATCCAACGGCACATGCTGCAATGTTTTGCAGCATGATGTAGTTATACAATTCATTTAAAACATCTCACCCAGAGGAACCCTCGCAGGAACAGCTCGTCGGTCAATCCAGAAGGACACCCATGACAGCATTACCATTAGAGTGGCGGGAAAGTATGTCTGAAGCAGGAAGAAGAAGATATGACGACGCAGAGTGAAGTTGATGTAAAGACGATTGTACCAACCTGCAGGAGAAGATTGAAGGGGAAAAGTTTGCAGTTTTAGTCATAAAGCACCACTGATCATGGTGTACAGCAATTCTCCAATGGTGTATCCAATTCTATTCCTGGAGGACCGCAATCCTCAGAGTTTTGTTCTAACCCTAATCAAACACACCCTCCTGTAATAATCAAGTAATTCTGAAGACCTTGATTAGCTGGTTCTGATGTGTTTAATTAGGGTTGGAACTAAACTCTCTGGGTTGTGGCCCTCTAGTAACAGAACTGAATAGCCCTGCCATACAGTATCTACCGAAGAGACTTAGATATCGACTTTTCAGTCGATATCTTCAACAATATCTAGTGATTGCCGATTTCGAATCAGTGATTTTCGAATCCACTGATTCAAAACAAAAGAGTCGCAAAGCTTCAAAGCAGTGTATTCTTACGGGTGTAGAACGACGGTGAGTAATAAATGACATAATTTTCATTTTTGGGTGAACTAACCCTTTAAGTTATAACCGCTTTAACAATCCCTTCTAGTCAGGAATTATGGTATTACGCAACATGACTTACATTACATGAGACAATATGGAGAGTAGCAACAGCTGTCATCAGTAGTGGTTTTAAGGTGGGATTAGTGAAGGATCAGTTGCAGACGCTCTAACTCAGTGGTTCCTAACCCTGGTCCTGGACTCTGCACATTTTGTATGTCTCTCTAATCAAACACACCTGATTCAACTCATCAGCTCATTAGTAGAGACTTCAAAACTTGAAATGCTTGTATCAGATAAAAGACCTCTAAAATATGTACTGTTGTGTATACTCCAGGACCAGGGTTGGGAACCACTGCTCTAACTTTACCGGAGAACCAATCATCAGTACCTGTGCTGCTGTAGAAAGCTAGTTTTGTGGTGGTGTGAAACTCCTGAATGAGGAACTGAGACAGAGAGATCTTCTCATCCGTCTGCAGAGATTTGTTTCCTCTCTTCCAGTACAGCATGAGGTCATCATCAGTATAGGCATCTGCAAAGAGAATAACACAAATACACATGAACTCACAAACACTTAAACACTAGATAAACACTTAATATTCTGTTTTTCTCTGAAATATGTGTCACATTATGCTTTGAAACATTTAATTCAGTCATGAAAATGTTTACATCAATCATATCGTGTTTAGACTCACAGCTTTCAATCTCCAGTGAGCATGTCTGGGTGTCCAGCGGAAAGTGACTGAGATCCATGTTGCACATTGCTGTGACCGTGACCCTGTTGAGAGTGTATGGAGTAATTAAATTGCGTCACAGATATACAGAACAAATATACACTATATAGAACTATTTGTTATTTTAGTGATTTGGTATAGCCCCATCAGGAATTTAGCAGCAGTGCACTCTTCCCCACTCTTAACATTTTCATATTCATCCAAAAAAAAAAAAAAAAAAA
>RJVU01019258.1:854528-947464 GCA_003731715.1 Anabarilius grahami
AAAAAAAAAAACTCCCATGAAATCATTTAAATGATTTAAATTTGCATTGTACATACATGAGTAAATTTAAATAACATGTTATTTCATTTATTTCATCCATAATCCTGTTATGTCTTATAGGAGGAGGAGTCACGTTAACAAATAGAAATCATCTAGGATCCCAAAAAATTTATCATTTGCAATGTGCTATTTGTTAAAATAAAATTCACAATCAGTCATCAACGGTTTATTACACCAGACCAGCAACATAAGCTCATTGGAAAAACATGCCTCCATTAACTCAAAACATTCCTATACATAAAATTCACTGCAGTTTCCAGACGAAATGAACACTAGTGGCAGCAAAACAAATGATCAATTAGGAGTCAGAAAAATGCATTTTTATCCCACGTTTGCCTTTGTTTAAGGTTGGGTTTAAAGCTAAGGTTTACTGTAGGTGGTACGCGATTACAGGCGTACAGGTGGTGTCTTTGTAGAGACATGTTTCCGATAAAAAAAAACCCCATTTTAAGAGCCAATCACTGGACATTTCACTTTAAAAGTGTCACAAAACATGCAAGAAGCAACATAATATCGTTTTGCAGAAATACCACCAAAGGCACATTTCTCCAGTGAGCTTGGATTGCAAACAAGTGATCTCTGACTTCAGAAACTTTTAAAAAGGGTCCAAAACTGACATCAACTTTGGTCGATAAATGCCATTTGAAGCCAAGTATCAGGACTGAGAAGATACTCTCTCCAGACATAATAATGTCCACTTTTTTTATGATCTCTCTTATCATCATCATCATCATCCACCACCATGTTCGAGAGCAAAGAATATAGTGAGGAGAGCAGTCAGGAGGAAAGTGATGACAATTTGTAGGATGAGAGTGCTGCGTAAAGTTTGAGTGTCAAGCAGCATCTCCAGGTGCTCCCTTGAGAACCAAACCAAAAAAACGTTATGTGCTCTAAGCCTTTTTACTGATGCACTTCAAGGAATGTGAAATATACACCCTGTCCTCAGCTTTGACATTTATTTGCAAGATGCAGTCAATGCTGCTGTCAAGAATTTGAACACTGCAACTTACCATAATGCAAGGTTTAAAACAAAGTTTCTGGATGAGGTGAGGATAATGGACAACAATATAAATGTCACTTATGTTTCGAGAAGGTGGCCTGCCTTGGGCCATTAATTCATTCAAGACTGATTTGAAGCCGCTGCTTTCCAGGAGATAGTGCCCCCTCAAGTCAAACAGAGCTTGATGAGATTAGCTAAACTGAACTGAATTCCTGGTGTACTGCAGATGACAGAAGTAGGATAATCCACTGTGTTCATGTAAAACAGATATGAGAATACTACAAAACTAAACATACAGCAGGGGTTCCAAACCTGCTCCTGGAGAACTACCTTCCAGCAGAATTCAGTTCCAACCCTGCTTCATCACACCTGCCTGTAATTTTCAAGAATCCCTAAATACCTCGATTAGCTGGTTCAGGTGTGTTTGATTGGGGTTGAAGCTAAGCTCTGCAGGACAGTGGCCCTCCAGCAGCAAGGTTGGTCATTCTTGTGGACTTGTTAAACATTCATCAGTCACTGCCCAAGTACTGTTCCAATTCAAAGTTCACATCTAGCCAAGCACAGTTCAAATCCCCGGATATGTCCTTTTTTTCCTGAGAATGCATCAGGAGGTGACTTGTGCAAACTTCAGACAGCAAAGTATCCCAGAATGCATCACACACCAATAAGCATCAATGGCAGAGAAGAAAACCTGCATAATTTAAAATAATACTACTGTTGTGTCATGAAATGTAGTTTTAAGCATTTTCAGGTGAGAATGTAGTTGTTTAAAGCTCAAATCTGCAGTTTATTTATAATGATAGTGCCTATTTGAACATTTTTTTGAACAATTTCGGATTTGTGAAATCCAGGTGATCACCAGGTGCTCAGCGCTCATATACCCCATCGAGAACAGTTTTACTGTACCTCAACTACTCCTGACATTTGCGGCTGGGTCTGATATTTCTATAATGGTTAAATATGAGATATAATTCATCTTGTGTATATCTACGCGCAATCTTTTTTTTTTTGTTCCCAGGCATATCGTTTTGGCTGAAGGCAAAGTTAGGTTTCACAACTTTACCGTTGTACTAGAGCGCTGATTTTGTACGTTTGACTGAATTGTTTGCTTGTCTTTATTTCCTGTTGTATAAGCTTCATATACTTTATACATAAACTTTTGTAATAGCTATTATTATTCATTAAAACTAACATTTAACAAAAAGAGAGAGAGAGATAGAAAATCAGACTATATGCACATATTGCCTGACCCACATATTATTGTGTTTCATATTTTTAAAAGGAAAACAAAGTAGGGTTGTGTTTTTTCTTTTTACAGAATTACTGGATTTTTTTTTTTTTATAGTATTTATTTTCATCCTCCTGTCCTCAGGAGTATGAACTCCAGCCAAGTCTGAACTTTGCGTACTTGGTAATGAGAAACGCCTTTAAATTTATACCCATGGCCTACTACCATGTTCCTATTTAGGTAATTTTTTTTTTTTATACTTTAAATACCTTTGACTGTACTTTAAAGGGTTAGTTCACCCAAACATTTGTCAATAATTACTCACCCTCATGTCGTTCCAAACACCTAAGGACCTTCATTCATCTTCGGTGTTCCATCATCTTTGTGTTCCGAAGATGAACGAAGGTCTTACGGGTATGGAACAACATGAGGCTGAGTAATTAATGACAGAAATGTAATTTTTAAGCTGAGGAAAGAAAAAAAAAAAAAAAGCATTTTTACATTCGATTGGAATTCAGAAAGATGATCAAAACACAGGTTGATTAGATCAAGTCCATCAACACCCCAGAGCTTCACAGTCCTGTTACGCAGTTTTGACCTTATATGCCGTTTCATGTTTGATGATCGCATTATTTTACATTGGCGTAGGCAATCTTCTATCGCTCGTTTTTGCTTCATCTGCATTTTGATCTGGAGATTTTGTACTATTTCAGAAGATTCGTAATTGTGCCCCCTACGGTATAACAGTAAAAACATGGATAACCGCAAAATTCAGTCATTCAGTAGATTTGAAGTAAATTCCTTTGTACACTACCAGTGGACTAGCCTACACAAAGATTCAGATACTCAGAATTAGGAACATATCTATTTTCTTTATAAATCAATATTTTTAACAATGTAAGTTTGTTAAACTATGTGAAAAGAGTATTTAATATAGACTACTCAAAAAGAGTAAACAACTACAAGCCAAGTATACTTACAATACGTAATTATACTTTTAATTATATCTCGATCAAAAGAAAATATACTTCGACATTGCTGTCAGTTATAGTAAAAGTCAAGTATAACTAAGTGGAATTAGTATATGTCTACATAAAAAGTAGACAACATATGCCTATACTTATTTTTAGTTTTAATAAAAGTATACTAATAGCACACTTGAATAAACTTTTTGTAAGGGTATACACACCCTGTTTAGTTCAGTTTCGTTCACTTTGTCGGTCATCGTCTCTGTTGGAAATGTGGTTAGTGTACTGCAACATAACAATGTGGAAAAATAAATTAAAGAGTCTGAATACTTTCTGAATGCACTGTAAATAGCAAAACACTTCGGATCAGCCATCTGGCCTTGGATAAAAGGACAGATACTGGATCAAATGGTTGAGAGGGAGGAGCTAGCCTTGACAACGGATTGACTTCTAGATTGTAAGTCGAGATGTATAGAAGAATCAAGTCATTTCGTCCAGCAGACTGGGTGTGGGACAGATCTGAGATTAAAGCTCACCAATGAGCCAGCTTTGTGTCTGAATAGACATGTGGGTTGCATTAATCCCACAGATTCCCACATATTAATCCACACGTTCACTCATCTAAAGAACCAGAATCAGCGCCTCTTGTAGAAAACAGACCTTGGTTGACAAATTTTATAGCAAGCACCAAAATCCTAAATGCCAGAAAAGGGAATGTGTTGATTTATATCAAAGATGGAAAACCACAGATCTTTTTGTTTATTGAGCAAATTTGAGTCTCTCCCACTGATTAGGTTTAGACTCAGCTCATAAAGCAAAGCCGGACGTAACATAGCTCTACTGATTGCTGGCAATCTGTCTCTTGAACTTTGATCAGGATTAAAATGAGCGTTTCCACAGTTCTGAGAGGGCAAATGTTATATACAAAAAGAAAACGCAAAGTCTGAATAAAATGTCAGAACTTTGTTGTAACAAGACCATCAGTATGTGTACTGTGTATGTGATTTGTGATAGTTACCTCAAGCTGTAGAGCACTTTGCCATCGGGATGCACTCGGAGCATGACATTCTCCGTGGTGGTGTCATGGATGAAAGATCGTTTGGAATGGACAAAAAATATGTCGGGTACCCAAATTTTCTTAACCAGCCGGCCATCAAAGGTCATGCTCTGGTTGGTGTTGCTGGGAAAGGACAGTCGCTCGTCCTTCCAGTAATGTCTCAGGTACAGGGTTATGGTGAAGTCCTGTAACACAATCCATTCATATATTCATCTTAACAACTGATTAAAACAGTTTAAATAGTAGCCTCATTTCTATCCCAAGAGCCTTCTATAAGAAAAAGAGCCAATGTTGAATTAGAGCTTTTGCTATTATCCAAATCCTGTGGCATCTCAGATCATATGATGCAAGAGCTGTAAGCCATATTTATGAAGGCATGTGTCGGTTTCCTACCATATCGACTTCAGAGATGGTGTCCAGACTCTCAAGCTGAACATCAACACCCACAGGTATCGCGGGTCCTGAAATCAAGCACAATATTAATTTTTCCTTTTTAAATCATGATACATCAAACTAAAAATTCACACACTAATGAGCTTTAAACTGATAAATGTTTAGTTATGAAAAAATATATAAATTTAACCATAGACCTAACTAATCTGCTCAACAAATCTATCCATTTATTATCCACTTCAGTAACATTAAAACAGGGGTGTCCAATCCTGCTCCTGGAGGGCCACTGTCCTGCAGAGTTCAGCTCCAGCCCTAACACATATGAACAGGCTAATAAACGTCTAACTAGGCATACTACAAACTTTCAGGCAAGTTGGAGCTAAACTCCACAGGACAGTGACCCTTCGAGAGCAGGATTTAAGCAAAAGGTTTTGCCACAAAACATTACATTTTTGTAATAGACCATCCACATCTACAAACCATAGTATAAGACTTTGTGATTGTGAGGCGATTCTTGGTGATCTGTCTGTCCACTGCTTTATAGCAGAGTTCAACCACATTTCATAACAAAATGTAATATTAACTATACATTTTTTTTTTTTACAACTGTAAAAATAAGCTATTTTAATGTAGATATATATTGTTCAAGCAAATTTCTGTGTTTGTTTTTAGCACTCAAAAAGCAAACAAAAAAAATAAATTTATGAAACGTGAAAGGCAAAAGAAAAGCTGTGAAAAAAACAAACACTAAATGCCCTTTTTTTCACCTCAGGACATTATTTTCATAACCCTTAATCTGGTTTTGATCTGACCGTAGTATTTACAGTTTGTGTCAACTTTAGTGAAGACGGGGGCCGATAAGTGAATGCTCGTGGCACAGAGCCACAGTAAATCAGTGTCATAATCTGGCATGAGCTTATGTAAAGCTGATTGCCTGTGATGTCAGTCCAAATCCCATAAATCTGAGTCTTGTGGTGTTTATTAAGATCTTGGCATTTCGTATCTACCATTAATACATTAATGAAAATCATAGGTCGCTTATTAGTCCATATGCACCACAAATAAAGCCAATAAAGTAATGATTAGAGCAAGGAGAAATCCTCTAAAAAGAAAGAAAATAATCATTCAATTATTTTAATTAAACGCAAATGTAATACTTAATAAAATTAGATTTATGAAGTTACTTATTTATTCTGTAAAAATAACCAACAATAAGCTTGATTACTTATATATTTAAAATAGATGTGTTGTTTTAGACAACCGCCCAGAAGACTAGTCCATAATGTCTACCTCTAGTGAGCCTCGAAATTCTCCTCAACATATATGTCACTGCTTGCTATCATATGTTTTTGGGGATCAAAGTATTCTTCTTTCTCACCTCCAAAGCCAGGCCTCATGGTGAAGTCATGGTCATCTAACTTCAGGAGTTGTTCTGATTTTGTGACAGGAGCTTTTGTGACGTCTGGACTTCTCATCAGGAAGGTGCTGTTAAACAATGAAATAAACATTTAAAAGAAGTCACAAAAAAAAAAACATTACGAAAAATTTGAAAATATTATTGCTTGTAAAGCTTGGTCCAAACACACTAAGGTGAGGATCAAATTCAAAATCAATACAGTCAAAAACTTCAATTATCAAAACAAAAGCACTCAGGAGAATAATATCCAAGACAGGAGAACAAAAACTACTCCACATGCAACAAACACAACTGAAAACTGAGGGGTATAAATACATACAAGCAAACAATGAACTAAATGAGACACAGGTGAAAATCATAGGTTACTATGGAGACAAACAAGGGCATAATAAGTAACCTAGGAAGCAGAAAAGAAGAGGGAAAATCGTGAACAAAGAAAGCAGGAACACAGCACAGGGAATCATTGAAATACAAGGGGCCGTTTACACAACACCATTTTCAACTAAAAATGGAAAACTTTTTATGCGTTTTGGCTGTTCATTTACACGACAACAGCGTTTTGGTGGCCTGAAAATGCGAACTTTTGAAAACGGGTTTCAAAGTGCAAGTTTCTGAGAACAAAAACGCGAAACTGTGAAAAAGATGATGTCACGCACACGCGCATTACAGTCTATGTTCAGTCTATAGTGTTTCATCGCCATCTAATGGCCTGCCAGCAGAATACAGCGTTTTTAGTCATTTTCACGGATTCGTGTGAATGGAGATCGTTTTGACAATGGTGTCGGAAAACTCAAAGAAAAAACTTCTCCGTTTTAAGCATATCGTTGTCGTGTAAACATACCCTAAATCCATAAAACTGAACATAAACCTGACAATTGCTGTATTTGACATGCAGAGAATTAAAATATATATATATACATATATTTCAATTAATATATGCTATATTAGGATTATTTAGGAACTAGTGATTGTAAAAAGTTTCTAATGAATTTAAAAAAAGAAAAAAGAAAGACTATAAATCACTTAATTTTTGTACATCATTATTGCTACCCAGCATGTAAAATCATTTTTATGATATTATTCTGATTACTTTAATTTTAATGTTACACTCAGGGCATGTCAGGGTTGCAACAGTACTGGGGGCTTGAACCTGGGGAATTCTAGCAAATGATATGGTGTAATATTAAAATACGTTATTTATTTATTAAAAAAAGGAGAAAATGAAATGTATGAGTCAGACAGTGTTGCAGATACATTTGACAGTATAGTTGTTGTTCTACCTGCCAGGTTTACGTGCTTCTCTCTCTGTTCTGTCGGTTTCTCGTTTGGATCTGACAAATGCAGGAAGTGACATTGCAGAACATAGCAACTCATCAGACATATTCATATGCTGTGAAAGATTTTTTTTTAAGCATGATTTATATAAATAAAAATAAATAAATGAATATATATATACCCATAAGTGCAGCGGAGATCCCTATAGTCTTAGTATTTTTTATATCTCTTTTTGCTTTAATGAAGCCAGCACTCGTGATGATCATGTTTTTCAGCATGATTTGAGAATGTTCCAAACAGCAAAAATAATCAACAATCCTAAAACTATGAGGTTTAAATTAAATTCAGAATTCCTGATTTCNTCTCTGTTCTGTCGGTTTCTCGTTTGGATCTGACAAATGCAGGAAGTGACATATCAGAACATAGCAACTCATCAGACATATTCATATGCTGTGAAAGATTTTTTTTTAAGCATGATTTATATAAATAAAAATAAATAAATGAATATATATATACCCATAAGTGCAGCGGAGATCCCTATAGTCTTAGTATTTTTTATATCTCTTTTTGCTTTAATGAAGCCAGCACTCGTGATGATCATGTTTTTCAGCATGATTTGAGAATGTTCCAAACAGCAAAAATAATCAACAATCCTAAAACTATGAGGTTTAAATTAAATTCAGAATTCCTGATTTCCAGTTTGGTCTGATTTTCTGATCATTCATTCGTTTGTTTGTTTTTTAATAATGTGCAGACAAAGTCTGCCAGACAGATAGCCTACATTTGAATGCACTTTTCGAAGCTTTTTTGACCTTTAATTTCTTTCTTTTTTCGTTTTGAATTGAAATAATTTTTTACCTTTTTATAACAATAGGTCTATATTATGTTTTATTGTAGATCGTTTCTTGTAACTATGGCAGAAATAGCTAAACTAGAAACAAGAAATAGTTAATAAACCAAGTGAGTCATGCCATATGCATCACTCTCTGGTGTCATTGGCATCCCGTTTGCCCTTCAACGCGCGTCTACACTTTCAGTGTTTTTCACTCTTCCAATGAATAACCGTTAAATGCATGATTGTGGTGATGTTCTTACCTGATTTGGCTGCATGTCTGAAGCACCTGTCCACGCGGGTGAAGCGCTCCAGTGGAGAGAAAGCACGCGCAGAGCAGAAAGCAGACATCAGCGTGCATGATGCCCACATCAACCTACAGCCACGCAAGTCCTTTTAGAAGCAATTGAATTCAAAATCACTGCTGCAGTAACCTTAAAGACGGTCCATTCTTGTGGTGCAATCTGTGCCGACGTGCCATCTAATGCACTCTACATGCGTTTAATCTGCAGGCTATTAATGTGAAGGTCAGATATGCTGTTTGCTGCATCCTTTCTCGCATCCAGGAGGGGCTTTCGCAGGTTAGAGGGTGAAACAGACATTTGCTGGCTGTATATTATGTAATGTTCTGTGGGTATTACGTGCTATTTGAATTACACTTACATAATCCAGTGGTATATGAACTGCATGAGTCACTGAACATTGTTTCTCCAAATGGTATCTCTGGAATATTTTTAAAGGTGTTAAAATGCAACATTTGATAAAAAAAAAATGCTAATATTCAGTATTCGTTCAGTCATATTCGTTATGAGTATAAATCGAAAAGAGCTACGCGACTAGTGAAAACCTTTAGACTACAATGTTTTACTGGTCATAAATTTGTAAATCATATTTTCTCACACCATAGAAACCTATTTTGCTTTACAACACAAAATAAATTATTAATTATAAAAAGTCGTACTTTCATTAATAATTATTAATAAATAAATATTTTGTAAATGTATTTTTTTAATGAATTTTAATTTATTTTTTAATGAATGAGAGGAGTTGTGAGAGGAAAAACAGCCAACAAATGTCTAGCATGTTCCTCTACCTCCAATACTGCATAAAACTCAGTTAAGAATTTTCATTTGTTTACCAGCCTAACTCCTATAATTCCTTTTGGTATTTATTTTTAATTGTACTATTATTCTTAAATGTGAGAAACAGTCATAATAAAGAATAAATTTGTGTTTCCAAACACATATTCCAAACACTGGTTTAATGTTCATACAAAATAAATGAACACACAATTAAATAAATAAACAAACAAAAATATACATACTCTAAAAGTAGCAATTTATTAAAAAAAATATATATTTTAAGCTACTACATGACAGAACACATAAAGTACCATAGTACATATGGTAATTATACAATACCATAGTATTTAACAAAGTGCCATGGCTTTTACATTAGATTTTTTCCTTACACAGTATTTTACATAATTGGACACTGTAAAAAAGAATTGTTGGTTTAACTTTAAAAAGTAAGTTACCTGGTTGCCTTAAAATTTTGAGTTTGGGTTGGTTTAGCGATTGGTTTAATCAACAGAAACTCAAAATATTAAGTTATCTGAACTAGGCTACATTAATAATCTTAAGTTGATTTGACAAAAGAAAAAAATGTGATAAATCAGGAAAATATTTTTTTACAGTGTAGTGCTGTTGCAAAAGTCTGAGAGCTTCATAAATATAAAACAAATTGTAAGAATATTCCAAAATGTCTTGATTGTTTTAGGCTATATTCAACAAATGAACCATCTCATATGTTACGACTGAAGATATAGTCATACATGTAATGAGGTGCATAGTTAATTTAGCCAAATCTTACTTTATTCTTTAGCTGTTGCAAAGATCATAAGCTGTTTTCATGGCTGTTTGTTGTACAAGTTTAATATAATCATATGCTGCATGAAAACAATGAACAATTGAATTAAACTGTTTTCCTTAAGCATTCACATGCATTGCATGTGTCTCTTGTACAAACACATTTGTTCTAACTGATTAACTCATAGATTTCTCCATTGATTAGTCTAATTCCATTCACTCTGCCCACTTTGTGCCACTGTTTCTGATGCTGAAAGGTTTGCCATGATAAAGGGCAATTATTAAGCATTCAAATCTCTGACCAACATCACATGCAACAAACACTCTCTTCAGCAAGCATATCCTACTGTTACCAGTACATATTAAATACTGAAGGATATAGAATTGTCAGATTATGTCTTTTGAGGTTGCAAAGAGGATGCAGAATTAATTAAAATGTAATGCAATTGTAATGCTGGATTCAAGGATAGCAGGCAAAGAAGCATATCTAAGTGCAGGAGTTTAATAATAATCCAAACATAACAATCAAGAAACGCAAGCATAGAAAGCAGGTACATGCATGAAACACCAAACATGTTTGACAAGAATGGCAAAAGAAGCGCAAGAGATATATACAGCTATGGAAAAAAATTAAGAGACCACTCCAAGTTCAGAAATCAATGTCTTAATTTTTTCCATAGCTGTATACACAAGACATTCCTGGGAACAATTAGGAGCTAATCAACATGAAAAACTACAATGGACTACAAAGATAGCAAAGACAGGAAATAACACAAAAGTCCCAACAAGACACAAGACAACTGTGGTATATTCTACACACTTTATTTCTCCACATTTTGCAAAGTTTTCAAAAAAATTCAAAACTTTTATTTTTTATAATACATTCTATTGTTCAGTTTGAATATCCTATAAACATCTTATCATACACACATATGGGGTAAACATTAGATGACGCTAATCAATGTCTGAGATGTCACTGATAGAGATGTACATTTCATATATGTACACATGCACACACATTTTAAATTCAGTCTATTGGGGATGTTACTCATTCTGTTTTTTTTCCTGTTATTAATACAGAGTTTGAGTTAAGATGGCCTGTACTTGGGTTCTGTTATCAAAATGGGTTCTGACACAATGTAAGTACAATGAATGTTCCATTATTTAGAAGTTCCCATTGTTTAGTATTCATTTGGTTTTTGACTAGAAGTGTTGATGCAGTCTTCAATTGCAGTAAGTGAGGTCAATCTAGCTCGACCTGACCATTTTATGACACCTGAGATTATGTCCAAGATGTTACGTAGCCCACAATGAATATCAAGTGGCAATGCCTTACCTGACCCTGTAGGACTTCATGCTACCAAGCAGGCTGAGTTACTCTCATAACAGATTATGCAATTAGTTGGGCAACTGTCAATAGAAAGTCTGGCCAAGATATTTAATATCATGTAACCATTTTTAATCTGATCCATGTATAGGAGGCACTAACATGCTTTTTTGACCACAGGTGTATGTAGGTGTGTGTTTCGTCTCTGATGTGTCCTTTAATCCATGATTATATCCATAGTTTCACTATTGTTCAGACAAAGGTTGTTGTCCTCACACACTGTCCTTGTTTAAACTTCCTCTCTTTATGCATCCTCTGCGCCATCTGTGATCAGCGATATTATATCATCTACAAATTTCAAAAACCTGAGTTTTGTAACAGAATCATGGGTGCATAAGAAAAACAGAAGTGGGCCTAAAACAGAGCCTTGAGGGTCTCCATTGTTTGGTGACCCTTAATGTACACTGAGTACATTCAATTAAAAGTGAAGCTTTTTTTCTGGCTGACAGGATCCTGGATTTACATTCTTGTTGGTTCTGGAAGAACATCCCAATCAAATTTTAGGAACACGGATAGGATATATGGTAAGCCATTGGGCTCTGATCGGGAGCTTGAACAATGTTCTTATCAACTGTCCTTTCATTAAAACTTTAGGGATACATTAGTATTTCAGTAGTGTTTTACATTAGTGCATTAGTGTTAAGGATAGAGGTGGGGCTATGTTTGCCTCGCAGGAATATTGTTCCAAGGCCAAAATTGTGGTCACCTGATGTAAAGCTGTTAGAAAACTATGGTGTTAGTGTTTTTTATTGCTTTGGTGCAAATTTCACAAGCAAGTAGTACATTTTCAAAACTCTTAATACATCACAACAGATAATCAAAATACACAAGCATATTTTCAATTATATTAGTACAATACACAAATCAACATCAATAGATTTCATTCACAGTAACTGCCTTTCACAATGATATTACTGTCAGGCTTTTCATTTACATTTCTTCTTTTTTAGTTTACTACACTTGTCTATTGTTTAATCCAAATAATCTTAATGGTTAATCATTTGGTATGTCTATAGCAGGGGTGTCCAATCCTGCTCCTAGAGGGCCACATGTCCTGCAGAGTTTAGCTCCAACTCCAATTAAACACACCTGAACCAGCATCAAGGTTTTACTAGGCATACTATAGAAACTTACAGGCAGATGTGTTGAGGCAAGTTGGAGCTAAACTCAACAGGATAGTGGCCCTCCAGGAGCAGGATTGGACATTCTTGGTCTATAGATTTTGAACTGGGGCACGTTCAAGCTCAAACCGGTGCGCAATGTTTTGCTACGGTTTCTGGGTTGAACGACATTTTTCCTGGAAACGGTGTGCAACGGGTATGAGAAACGTTTTCTCTTGTTTGGTGGGTGTGTCAGAAATGTCAGCCCAATCAGCGGCAACCTGTATATAAACCACGCAGTATTAAAGAGACGGCTCGCACAATGGGTATTAATGTAACATAAAAATACTATACATATTTATATATTTTGCTATTGTATTGTGAAGTGACACTTAAATAACACTTTCTATTCCTCTCTGATTATATAATGGTAAATATTACAATATCATAGCACAACAATAGTAATCATCAATAATGATGAGCCTAATCCAGTAAAAAAATAATTAGGTCATATAGATCATAACAGTCTCGGAGGTAAAAAGTGGATTATCCTTCCTCTGAAATGTTTGTCTTTTCATCCTGAAATGCGAGGCAAATGTTGGACCACAATTAGAAGTTTCCACAAATCCCTTCACCCGATTGGGATGTTCTCTTTTATTCTGGACGGCAAGGGCAGTGACTGTAACATCGAGCGTATTTTGTGTTATTAAACACATATTTATACTGATTTCATCAGGCTTTGAAAATTCTTCAAAAAGAACACGAAGAATGGCCTTCTCAGCTGCCATAGTTGCAACTCATGGTTCATCAGAACAGGGTGCTCAACGCACCACCGTTTCCGTTTAAAAAACTTTTTGCAACGTTTTGTCGGGGATGAACGCAGCCCTGGTCTGATTATTGTGTGTTGGTAAAGGATAAATCAGAATAGACCAATCCAATACTAAAATTCCAAATTACTAATTTCTTTCACCTGGTGATCACAATTTATCACAGTTGGATACCATATAAGTAGTGTGCAAAAATGGAGCTGGATAGACCGGAAGACATGTTGGGGGATCAAAGAGGTTGACGTAGACTGCCAAAGAGATGAACATGGGCCTCAACAAAGAGGAGGTAAGTAAGTCTGCTAATTATTCTTATGTACTTTGTACTTATACTTATGTATATGTACTTTTACAGTACATAAAATGGCATTACTAGTTAGATTAGTGCATAAAGCTTGAAGGAAACGTCTCATTGTGAGTGGCTATATGTGGACAGGTGACTTCTTCACCCTGACTATGTTATTGTGTGGGACAATGTCAGTTTCCATTATGCAGAGCTGGTTTGGGAATGGTTTTAGGATTATCTTCAGTTCATTGCCCCATATCTCTCACCATATTCCACTTTCCCCAACCCATTTTAGGAACTCTGTTTGGAGATAGGTGTATGATGGCCATCCCCATGAGCATGTCACCCTCCTTCACACCCACCATGGATTAGGCTTGCAATAACAACTGCAGAGCAATGTTAAGCATGAATTCATCATGCCTGAAGGTTTTTCCCACAGCGGTATATTCAACAAGGATTTTCACTGTGACGTTGATTAATATATAATATATGGCCAAATGTTAAAGACAGGCTTGATTCATTTATTTGAGTTATACCGTTTACAGTAAAGTATTTAAATTTATTTTTACAATGCAACCAGTTGTAAAAATATTGTTTAAAAAAAAAAAAAAAAAAATCCTGNATTTTGTGTGTATTCTTTCATCTTTTTTTTTTTTTTAAATATGTTTGGATAATGTAAGTAATTTCTATTCTGATAACTGTCTGCTGTAATACAGTACAGTAACATGTATTCAACGCCAAAGGTGATATGAATTATGTAAAACGAGTTTTGAAAATGTACCACTTAGTACCAAAAATAATTTTAAAATGCAAACAAACTGAATTTTCACAAACACATCTTTCCCAAAAGTGTGGGGTACAATGGGACTAAAGGCACAACTTAAGGAAAATCTGCTCACTACTCCCGTTTCACTTCTCTAGGGGTCTCCAACCCTCCAGTCAAACACACCAGAACCAGCTAATCAAGGTGTTCATATTAGAACAGGTATGGCCTAAAGCTTTTTAAAGGGGTCATATAATGCCATTTTTGTACAAGTTAATATGATTACTTAGGGTCTAAATGAAAAGTTTGTAATATACTTTAATTAAAAATTCTCATTAGTATTGTAAGAAAACACTAATTTTACCTGGTCAAAAACAGCTGTTTACAGCAAGCCTGTTTACACAGTGCATGTGTCTTTAAATGATAATGAGCTTTGCTCACCCCGCCCCTCTGTTCTATGGGGCGTTTTGACACAACACACATGGAGTGTTGCCTTGACAACAGCTGAGGGTATATTTTGGAGAAAGAATGGCAGCGGGAGTCTCTGAGGACACATCTGTGCAATATTTTGCAGCTATTGTGTTACCATTCATCTTCATGCAGTAATAACTGTTACAACGATTTATTTATATATTTTTTTACATTACTTCTTAATCCGTAACAGACACCGTTATAAACCATCTACAAAAGTAAGCTTAGTGTAGGGTTACCACGTTAACTTTACCATCTGCGTACACAGTTTGTAATAACACAATAACCATAACGCGTTGTTCATTATAAACGTGGGATAATGAATTATATTGAGAACGTCGTACATAGAAAGCATGCCGTAATGTACCCTGAGTGTAAACTTTAGCCGCATTCATCGTGAAGCGTGCAAGCGATTTGCAAAGATTAATATAAAGGTTAATAAAACATTACACTCACTTCTTCTGGAGGTGCAGCAGGAACACGAATAGTTGGTACCGATCCTTTTTTCAGGAGCAGTTTCTTAGCAAAACCTGCTTTATACTGACCCTCATTTATAAAGCAGTCTGGTGAGAAATGATTTGCGCAAACATGAAAGCATTGACGTTGATCGGGAGGAATATTCCCTTCGAAAACAAAACTCAGCCACTGCGTCTTCAGCGGTTCAGATTTAGGAACATCAAAATGACTGCTGTGTTTATTACACCCAAGAACAGAACACCACAATCGCTTAGACGCCATTCTGCTCCAGCGTATCAACAATGGCGGACTATGATGACAGTTTGCTCAGGGCGGGTCTGTGTTGAAACGCTGCTGTCAATGAACAATCGTGGGAGGGGCGTCCGACCGTGTGACATCACACGGTCAGACGGCTAGATTTGAGACAGGGGAAAACATATAAGGAGATTAAACAAAAAACACTGGATGGATTTTTATCATTATAGGATCGTTGTATACAGGCACTGCCAACACACATTTCAGTACAATCAACTTGTAAAAGTGCATGTACCATTATATGACCCCTTTAAAATTTGATCATATTTTCAAAATGCGAGAGACCACAAACATGATTAAAAAATAATAAAAAAATAGGTTTAACAGTTTTGTTCCTATGTGTGGAGTGATGTGACCAAGACAGCACACCACACACTAACAGATTCCATTCACAAACAAGTGAGTCCTGACCGTGAACACGGAAAATCTCACAAAATCTCTCACGGTCAAACATGACTTTAGAGTAAGCACCAAGAAGAAATGGCGATAATAGTGTTTGGACTGCTTTTTACAGAAAATTTGCAGAGGAAAAATGAAAAAGGTTTGGATGAAGTCGCGTTATGCTTCCATCTTCTGTCAGCTCGATTTCTGATTGGGTATAGTTTTATTCCACGTGACAATCTACAGAATGTGTGCACTGCACGTTTGTCCTTGGGGTTCCCCCCACACAACAGGATTAGATGAATTAGATTTAAAAAAACATTAAATATTAGATCAAATGAGCGCAGAATCAGCTTTGCATTGCTGCCCACGATCTTGTCAAGAAACAGCCAAATTTCCACAAGTATACTGAAACATGGGCGTTTAGGAAAGTTGTTGTGCTATCTAGTGGTTAAGAGGAGAATAAAATTTAATACATCTTTACCCAATAGTATCCAGATGCAGAGCCGCAGCACCATGCGTCACAGCAGTGCCAGACCAGCAGTCTCAGACAAGCTAGGGTGAAGATTATAGCCTCATTAAGGTTACACTCTAAAAAATGCTGGGTTGTTTCAACCCATGTTTTGGTCAAATTTGGACAAACTCAACAGTTGGTTTAAATGTTTACATTAAACTTTTAAACCCAACGGTTGGGTTTGTCTATATTTGCCCCAAACATGGGTTGAAACAACCCAGCATTTTTTAGAGTGTAGGGTTAGTGGTGGGGGCGGGTTAGCCATTTGCCTGAGGGAAGCTTACAGCTCTAGTGAAGGGTTAGGCAATCATTAGCTCTGCCCTAACTTCCTAACAGCCAGCTTGGCACTGCTGTCACATATGGGCTCTGAAAACTTTGGCCCCATTGTACCCTACATCTGCTAGCAGGTTGTACATGCCTTCAGAACGTCCTTAACATCAATGCCAGGACACTTGTGCTGGATTTGAATCCAGCCTGCATCACGTCATGTTGTATCTTTCCTTCAATCAATAACAAAGACCAATTTTCTTTTACTTTTGTTAATATATAATATGCTACAACCACAATCCCTTTGCAGGGCCACTCAGCAGTACACAGACCAATAGATGAGATTGAAGAATATAAAGGCCCCAGGGAATATCATGCGAGAGTAGGCATCAATGGCATGAGTGTTTTGGATAATACGGAAGCTTCGGACAGTCTTCTTTTTGGCTGCTGTGGCCTCATTTGCCAAAGACAGGCACACTACCATGTGGTCCTGTTTATCTGCAGTCTCCTCAGAGGAGACAGGAGCCTGGGTATATCCTGCCAGGCCATTGACATCAGGCTTGCAGTACGCGTCATCAAGCATCATAGTCCTTGTGTGAGATATGTCACATGTGCAGGGTAAAGGCTAAAATGGATAAACAAAAACACTTTTGTTACCATTTAGAGAACTTTTAACGTGGCTGCAAGGTGCAAATTATGGGGGTGGGGTTTCCCTAATTTAGGCGTGGATAAGACAAACCTTGACAGGTTGCCACTAGGGGTGGGACGGTTCGCTGTAAAAAATCGAACCGTTCGATTCTCCACCCACGGTTTGGCACGTGCTTGCACCGCGGTTCATCCCAAATCTGACAATGCATCTACAATATGGTTTGTTGAACAGACGGATTCGGCTAATGTATGTTTCAGTCGATGGATATGCATTCTAGTTTCCCAATACGTTACAACAGAGATGATCAAAAGGACATGGATAAAACAGTCACTCGTTGTAAACAAATGTTCAATGGTGTACCGAATCTTTGACCAATCATTTACGCCGCCATCACCCGGGTGTTGATAGCGCGCGAGCCCGGGTGTGACATGAACATCTCACGTTGCTATCTGTGTTTAAACTTAACTCATTTAAACCTTGCCAATTTAAATATTCATCCGTAAAGGCTGATTTATACTTCTGCGTCGGGTGTACGCCGTAGCTACGGCGTAGGCTGTTTATACCACGCATAGCCTACGACGTAGCCCACGCGAAAGAGAACTCGGGCGCGCTGTGAGGAGATTTGTGTGTGTGTGTACTCATCCGAAGCACGTACGTGGATAGTCGCGCCACAGCGCACAAATACTCTTCTCACGCAAATTCTCTTTCATGTCTTGCACCTAAACGGACAAATTCACACAAAAATGATGTCAACATGCCCATCTTAGCGAGTATCCTAACAAACATAGTAGGTTATGTCTTAGGAGAAAAACGAGACATGTGAACGCATGTGAATCAGTATCAGTGTACTGGATCTTTGAATTGTGTCTAAAAGGGACAGCAGTCTAATATTCCTACTCTCTGTTTTAATGCTAATCAAACGACAAAGGACGAAGAAATCACTCTTGACTGAATAGCTTTTGTAACTTCAATAATATTTCAACTTTATTTAATTATTCAAATAAGTTTCTATGAAGTGTTATTTTATATTTGATTTCTTTATTCAATTTCTGTCCCTGAAAGCTGTTAAGAGACCGGAAAAACCTGTAAAGCATTGTTTATTTTATTTGTATCTTAGCTCTCATGTATTTATTTGTGCTGTTTCTTGTAGTTAGATTATTTGTTTTTATTTTCTATCTTTATTTGATAATTGTCCTATTTTTTACTGAACATAGCATATACCGAACTGTACCGAAACCGTGACACTAAAACCATGATACAAACCGAACCGTGAGAAATCTGTACCGTCCCACCCCTAGTTGCCACCTAATATTACTTAAAGTTCAACAAGAGGAAAGTTATACAAGGCAAACTTTGAATATTGGCTTGACAAACTCCTGAAAACCAAAAAAGAGATTTGAAGTTTGAAGAGATATAGGCCTTGCTAGTCAGACTGGTTGCTTGGCTGTTTCAAGGATATTGCTATATGGTTATTTGTCACTTGAGCCCTTAACCAGACAGTAACTTGTTCTCATGGGACGTTCTATCAAGTAATCAAAATTTACAGGGGCTAGTCTGTGATTTTATTGCTGTACAAATCCAGAATGTCAGTGTTTTCTCCTACCACCTATGTAAAATATCCTGGCCAAATTAATGTTTTTTGAAATGACAAAAAAAGGATCAATACAAAACTTTTTTGACCACTGCCAAAAACCATATGGTAATTGTTACCATAAAGGTAATGTGCATGCATTTTAACTCTTTCCCCGCACTTGATCCATGTTTTCACTGTCATACGGTAGGGGGCGCTATTAAGCATCTTCTGAAAGAGTACATAATCTCAGGATCAAAACACAGGTGAAGAAGAAGCAGAACCAAGCAGTAAAAGCATTAGCTTATGCACGGTGTAGTCTTTGACAAAAACACGTTTTTCTCAGCTTTTTGTTCAAAATGTTGCTGTTTTATGAAA
The DNA here is from genome assembly GCA_003731715.1 of Anabarilius grahami. NCBI lineage: Eukaryota > Metazoa > Chordata > Actinopteri > Cypriniformes > Xenocyprididae > Anabarilius > Anabarilius grahami. Next base: position 873,988 of record RJVU01019258.1, read on the forward strand.
CCCACATTCAAGAGTTGATAGAGTTGAAAAGAGTTGAGAAGAGTTGAGAATAGTTGAATTTTTTTTTTAAGCAGAGGCTCTGTTCTTTATTTTGATATATTACATGTTCAGATATTCATACAACAAAATATTCTGGGGGCCATGAAAATTTTGTGAAAATGATCAAAAATGCTCGCAGTGGCGGGGAAAGGGTTAAAAATAGACTTTTATTTCTGAAATGCTGGAAACTGTTTACAAGAATAATATTGTCACCATTCGAGTGAGAAGAAAAAGAAGAAAGATCATGTAAACTTTTGAAATGAGCCATTATTGTGGCAGCCACAGGTTAAAATTTTAAAACATGTATACATTTATATTAAATAGGTCTTGGCAGACTAATCATTTTTCTAGTCCCAGTAACCAGGTCAAATGTAACCGTATGAATAAAAGATTGCGTTAACTTCTTTCTGGTCATTTCCACATTTTTAAAATGACATCCAGTTTGGAGAGATAAAACCATTTAAACCACAGCACACCAATTTTCCTACTAATAAATGTAAATGTTGTAAATCTTGGGGGTTTTCAAGGTGTTGCTAGACACCTTATAAAAACAATAACCTACATACAATATACAACCATATGTTTTGTCAAGCCAACATAATAAAGATGACGAAATAAAGGTAAATAAAGGCAAAAAGTAAAAGGCAAGTAATAGTGAAAATGAATGTTAGCAAAATAAGGAGATTACCTTACCTTACCTTAAAATCATTTGTGTATTTACCTTCTCTCTTAACTTGCGATCTGTCCCATCATGCACTGTGGTCAAGTAGTTTACGGCAGCATACTCAAGTACCGATAAAAAGACAAAGACGAAGCTGACCCACAGGTAAATGTCCACGGCTTTGATGTAGGAGACTCTGGGCATGGAGGCGTTCACTCCAGTGATGATGGTGGACGTGGTGAGCACCGTCGTAATGCCTAAAGGAAATTATAGTGAGATTCTTCTACAAATAGTGTCTCTATTTCATCTCCACACCAATTACCCACTGGGATTCCAAACAGCAGAAACAAAAATGGTTATTTTGCATTTTAATGATGGTTTTTTTTCTTTCTTTCTTTCTCTTAAAAAACAATACAATTAATAAACAATCTTTGCACTCCAGGAAGGTTGGAGACACAAGAAAACCCTGCCCCTTCAAATCTACACTTATAATTAACATTGTTATATTTGGCAGTCCCAAAAAATGTAATATTCTTGATTTTAACACAAAAATGTAAGATTATAAATCAGAACATTTTTATCTAGAACTGTGAGATGCAAGCGTTCATCAACAAAAACTGATTGTGAAATCCTGGACACATTCAAGCATTGGGTTATGCAAGCCCACTGGTTTCACCTAACGAGACTCTGGCAGGAACAGCTCGTCGGTCGATCCAGAAGGACACCCATGACAGCATGACCATCAGAGTGGCTGGAAAATACGTCTGAAGCAGGAAGAAGAAGATATGACGACGCAGAGTGAAGTTGATGTAAAGACGATTGTACCAACCTGCAGGAGATATGAAATGAGAGCATAGGTAGATGAAATAAAATGAAAAGAACTAGTAAAAGAAAAGAATTCTGATTTTGAAGAATGAGCAAGGACTGGCTTAATTCTTAATTGTACTTTTGAGCGCCTAAAGTCTTGAAAAATGAAACTTCAATGCTTCGTCTATATAAAAACATTCATCCCAAAATGATATGTATGATTGTGTTAATTTTGAAGATTGTGAGTGATTGCAAAAACAAGCTTTGGACTTGGTAACAAGTTAGCTAGCTAAGTCAGATGGTAACTGATTTTAAGATGTAAAAAAATTAAAATTAATACAAAATTTTCAAAGTGTCAATCTGTTCTCTTTTTTCTGTTCTTGTTGTCTCTTCAGTGATTCTGCTTTACATTACTCATCACCAGTAATGGTCACTCAGAGTCAGCACTTGTAGATTGAACCTATTAATTAACTGCAAAACCCACTCAAAATGTTACATTTACTCTCTGCTGATCTCTGTTGATTAAACACTGTAATGAATATAATCATGTTAATTAATCATAATTACGGTATTCTATTGACATGAGCTCCGACTCCAACTCCAACAACCTTAATCACATTATAAGTGTGCTTATAAAGTGCATGCAAAAAGAAGCCACTGATGACAAAATTAAAAAGTAAGAGGGATTTAAATGGGAGTCAGCCTAGCCTAGCCTGGCCTGGCCTGGCCTGGCCTGTTGCTGCAGTTTACAATTTTGGTTGTTGAGCTGCTTAATATTCTACTCTGGTCATTTACTCATTTACTTTTGCAGTTTAAGTGTGGAGCTTCATACTACCCCTCATCTTTATCACTTTTGGGTTTATCTTTTTTGGTTTATTGCTGCTGCTGTTAACACCAAGTTTAGCCATTACTTTAATATTTGCTTATTTGTTTTATTTGGAAGCTGTAGGGAGGTGGGTGCTGTTTTTGTTGAACCCTGTTTTCTCCTGTTTTGGGGCCAGGAAGGGAGTTAGGGTACAATTTTGTTCTTTTCTTTTCTTTGTTAGTTTAGTTAGAGGTTTAAATTACCCAGTTAGATTGCTTTTTTGGTTTATTTTGGCCTTGCCCTCTCCTGAAGCCATTGCTTCCCTTTTCTTTTTTTCTTTTTATTTTATTACAATACCTTTTGTATTTGTTCCATGAGCTGTGAAATAAAAATCTTTATGGTAATTTGTTGCTTGTGGTGCTGTGGCAGGACTCAGACCAACGCTCTTTAAAATACTTGTTTTGTTGCATCCGCCTATACCCCTAGACTCATCCGGGACGTAACAAATCCCGGACAAGCCCCCAATTTGTTACGTCCCGCATGAGTCTAGGGGTATAGGCGGACACAAGTATCAGGTTTAGAACTACATATGAAAGTTGCTCAAATCAGATGCCAAATAAACAGTTTTGACTTTTATATACATCCCAGGTGAAAAAAAGTACATTTCAATAATGTACTTAAAGTGCTCTATTTTCGCGCACTAATGTTGTATTTAATATACTAAAATTTCTTCTTTAGTACTTAAGATAATCTTAAGAACATCTGTGCTATTTTGAGACACCATGAACTATATGAACCATATGAACTAAAATGTGCTTTTAATATACTATCTCTGTATTTTAAAAAATATATTTAGTACTTGTAGTACACTATGGGTTCAAATGTACTATCAGTAGTATCTAAATAAATTTTTTAAATACAGAGATAGTATATTAAAATCACATTTAAGTTCATATTTCATGGTGTCTCAAAATGGCACAGTTGAGTAGGCCTACACTTAGTTGTTCTTAAGATTATCTTAAGAAGTACTAAAGTAAAATTGAGTATATTAAGTACAAAATTTGTGCACGAAAATAGAGCACTTTAAGTACATTATAGAAGTGTACTTTTTTTTTCACCTGGGATGCAACACATAATATTTGTCCAAGATGTCTGGGAAACTAAACCATAAGGGTGCAAAGCGACAGCACGTTATGCACTAGTAGACAGCCTGTATCGTTTGAAACTGAAACCGAACTTTGTAGTTTACTCTTTAAAAATAAGCATGTGCACCTGTGCTGCTGTAGAAAGCCAGTCTGGAGGTGGTGTGAAACTTCTGAATGAGGAACTGAGACAGAGAGATTTTGTCATCCGTACTCAGTGATTCATCTCCACTCTTCCAGTAGAGCATCAGGTCTTCATCAGTGTAAGCATCTGGACACAGCAGATGAACGAATGTTTGCAGAGACTCAGATGTGATACTGGACATCAATGTCAGGAGATCTGTACATCACTCACAGCTTTCCAGCTCTAACGTGCAGGTCTGCGTGTCCAGTGGGAACCGACTGAAGTCCATGTTACATGCTGAAGTTACAGTCACCCTGACACACCGAAAAACAGCATGCGGGTTCAGGCTTTGTCCAATCATTCATGTAGGTAGACTTGTGTACATTGTTTGTTGTACTAACCTGAGGCTGTAGAGCACGTGTCCATCAGGGTAGACCCTGATCATGATGTTCTCCGTGGTGGTGTCATGGATGAAGGATCGTTTGGAATGCACAAAGAACACGTCAGGAACCCAGATTTTTTTCACCAATCGACCATCAAAAGTCATGCTTTTATTGGTTTTACTTGAAAAAGACAATCGTTCGTCCTTCCAGTAGTGTCTCAGGTACAGGGTCATGGTGAAGTCCTGTATGAAAAGCACAACATGGATTGACTTTTACATTAATAAATGTAAAATACTTTGTCCTATCCCAGCTTAGTATGCAGAGTAAGCCATTATTAAGCCCAGAACACACCAAGCCGACGCCGACGAACTAGTGGCCCTGACACACCAAACCGTCACTCAACACCCGACAGCCAAGTAGCATGTCCGTTCTGCGCCTGTGTACGAAGAAATATCTTTCCGTACCAGCAGGTGGCAGTAGCTGAACAACCAATCAGAATGATCAGATGGCCCGACTGAAAAAAAGTTGACGAGGACCAACTTCAGCCGACGGTGCAGAACATACTGAGAAAACTTAGTTGGCCGATGAACAAAAACTGCCCGACGGCCGACCTTCGGCTTGGTGTGTTCCGGGCTTTAGGTTAAAGGGATAGTTCACCCAAAAATGAAAATTTTGTCATGATTTACTCACCCTCCAGTTGTTCCAAACCTGTATAAATTTCTTTGTTCTGCTGTTCACAAAGGAAGATATTTGGAAGAATGTTTGTAACCAAGCAGATTTCGCCCCCCACTGACTGCCATAGTAGGAAAAAAATACTATGGTAGTCAACGGGGGGTGAGATTTGCTTGGTTACAAACATTCTGGAAAATATATTTTGGAATATATGTTTTTGGGTGAACTATCCCTTTAACTGTGGCTCTGTCAAAACATTTTGACAAAAACAACTTTTTGTTTGATCACCCCTTTAATAAACTATTCATATTTGATACATCAGGCTTTTATGGCTCATATAGTCATATCATAAAGAGATCTTTATAACAGTGCAGCAGATACTAATATAAAATGCATATAAATATCAGTTTTCACTCTATATCTCCCAATAATGTCTTCGTAAGATGATATTTACATGCTTAGTTTTATGATCAAAGTTCTGTTCAATACAATGATGATTGAGAGATGACAGGGCTCAATGCTAAGGATTTTTTTTACTTGCAATGCCAAAATTTTCACTGGCCCCACCAAAAAAGTGAAAAATAGTTATTTCTTAGCCGCATATTTTAAATAATGTGTCAAAAGTTAAATATAATTGTATGCATGCACTTTTTATTCAACATTACTTTTCTTTAAATACAATTGGCAATTTAAAATGTAAATTTTAAACATCTTTAAATAAAATGTAAACTGTGATGTAACTAAATTTATGCACAACAGTCTGTCAGGGTCAGTGGTCTCAGATCACATATTAGTAAAAAGTGTTATTAAACAGAACATATGTTATAAAGAAGTTGAAAGGTAGGTTTATACAGATAGAAAGGTAGATCGTAGTGGATATAGAGTTAACTGTACAAAAATGGAGGACTCCTACTAAAGGAATGTTGTTGTAAGGAAGATAATGAAAGAATAAAAAATACAAAGAAGGCATGCACATCCCAAACACCCTAAATGGGCTCAGGTGCAAGACAATAAAATAACATTAATGGAAAAAAGAAGCGTGAAGTCTGCAATTGCCCGATAAAGACCTGATGGTCGAAACTTTGTGCTATCAATAAAATTTGTGTGGAGCTGCTATATTCAGTGTGCGGACTTCAAGTTTCTTCTTTTTTCCAAGGAAGATAATGCCTTGAGGCTTGAGGTGGATAAACCATATTAGTAAACAGAATGTTATTAAACAGAGCATATGCTATACAGCAGTATATACAAAAGCCTGATTGATTATATTTGATACTCAAGCAATATCAAGTAAACCTTCAGTAAGTTCAGTACACTCTAGTAAGTGTTCATTTTGAAATAACAATATAATAGTTATTCTTACGTGTAAAATCAGAAAAGAATTCACAGCAAAAAGATGTGTACCATGATGTCTTGTGTTGTTGAGGAATAAGGAATATGACAACTAGGAACACTTCAAATAGACTTTACTGGAAAACATAGGAGAAATATGACACATAATCCAAGACAATAACCAATAAAAAAAGTACAGATGTGCATTTTAAGGCTTTTTTTTTTTATCTTAAGATCTACATAAGTGCATTTTAAAGCCAAAAATTGGATAACAATAGCTTTAAAAGCATGTCAGTGGGCAGTACATAAATAATTTATGTATCAAGCAGATAACAGATTCTTAAACATGAGAATGAGGTTAAATGTTGCAATGAATGCTCCACACTACAAAATGGAAATGCAGAATGTTCATGTTCATTGTTGACAATTGTTGACAATACACAATCACATATTCCAAATAGGGAAAGGTTTTTAAGGATTATTTTGCATAAATGTTACATTTAAATGTTACGTTTCCAGACACCCCATATGGGCAATTTGTATGCGCATCAAAGATCAAATAGGTTCAGCAACTTGTTTTTTTCCTGAATTATTAAATGTTTTTGAACTAATCAGTTAAATTAATGGTTCAACTGCTCACTCATAAAGACAGTCACTTGTCGCCACCTACTGGCATAACAATGCAAGTTGCACTGAAGTCTCCTATGGACTGTCAGTCTGTCTCAGTGTTGCCAAGAATTGGGCTACTTTTACACTGTTGCCACGGGTTGTTTTTCATGTCCACGGGTTGAAGAGACCCCAAATAACATGATATCTAGCCCCTGGAATGTGAATTTTACTAGGGGTACCCTGCCAAAAACGCGGATTTTACCCCCTGGAACGCGATTTTCTAGTTTTGAGTAGCAATTGGGCGAGTTTTGTTGTGAAAACCTGGCAACACTTGACTGTATGGAATGCTCAAACACAGACAAGCGGAGTGATACAAGCGGTGAAAAGTCCCAGTGCTGATACTAGTGAAATATCACACATTGAAGGACCAGATATACAAATATATATTTATACAATAATACTATAATGGCAATATATTTATAACAGGGATTTGTGTTGTTAAATTGAGCCTATCATTTCCACTGTAATTAGCAAAGAACATATAGGCCTATCTGTGTTAATTAGGAATGCATTGTAATAATGCTAATCTCATCCTGGGCACAGTAGGCAATACCTGCTCCTCCTCTCTCATCTCCTTATCTTGACCTTTATCTCTTCCCTTCCCAAACCTGAGCTTTGATTGATACAGTCTTTGCAAACAGATTATTTATTTCGGTCGTTTAACACTTCTGTCTTAAACAGCTGTTTAGTTTAGCTACTTGCATCTTATCTCGCACTTTATGACCGTTAAAGGTGTTATAGAGGATGTTTTTGACGACTGAGAAACCAAAGACTGTTAGTGAGTTTTTGAAATGACCGCATGCGTAAGAACAACCCCCCTCCTTCACAGCTCATTTTGAGGGAACGCCTCCCAAAACTCGTGCAGGAGTATTGGAACACGAGTGTTTGTTTACCACCGGCATTCGCTGTGTCGTGTTAGTGGATTCATTATGTCGGACTCACCGCAGGTAACTCATAATCTGCAGTTGTTACTCCTGACAAAAACATTGCATGCAGCACCTGTGAAAAGTTACTGAGCGCGCACGTCTCTCACAAGGAACGTAATGGCAGTGATTGACAAGCCAGAGGGCCAAGATTGGCTGATGTTTTTAAGGCCCTACCTCGTGCACAGATGATGTATATTGATATTATTCCTTTCAGTGCACCAAATAAATAGTCTTTTATCAGGTAGTAAAGACAGTTTCAAGTAATATTGCAAAAATGTATAAAACAAAACATCCTCTATAACACCTTTAACTGGAGCGCTTTGATTTGATTGGTCAACTCAAACATTTTGACACTGACTTAGGCAGCTCAGATGAAAGGTTTGTTATTATGGCGTTGTGCAATATCCTTGAAGCACCAAAGCAGAGTTAATATTAGGCAATTATTTAACAACCTTCATTATATACACCTCAAAACACAACCCTTATGTAGAATAAAACAGCTTAGTTTATCTTTAACAATGCAGATACTGTTGATGTGGTTGCAAAACAAATTTGCTTAGTTCGATTTAAACCTGAAAAAAAAAGCTTTTATGCAAGGTGTTGACATGCATTTCCAAACTGCTTAAACCCTTGTGAAATATTACCATCTGTTGGCATTACTGAGGGTTGTCAGCACTTTTACCAGCCTTCATCAAGCCAGATGGACTGCACATTATGATTGGCTGATTCCCTGTGATGTCACTGGGTAAACCTCATGGATTATCCTCTACGTGACTCGTAGCATATTACGTAAGATCAAATCCACGCTCACTCGTAAACATCGGCACTGATATGATAAATAAAAGCATTTCTAGACAGATCTCTGATGCTTTCAGAAGGAAGATTAATCACAAATGCTGAGATCCATATTTAATCCATGCAATCTCCCTGATGACATTTGGACTTCAAGTAGCCTACTTTAACGTGAATAACAATCACATTCTCATTACAGTAATGGGTAAAAAAAGATACAATATTTCAACTGTAAAGTATTTATGCATCAGTTTAATTAATGCTGAGTTTGTTTTTGCATTAGCTTACCATGACAACAATGCAAAGTAAATAAATAAAAAATAATAATAAATAAATTAATGGCTTCATTTCATTTATGCAAAATTGTTTGTTTGTTTGTTTATTAATTAAAATTAATTAAATACAAATTAACAAATTAAATATTTCTTACCATATCTACTTCTGAGATGCTGTCCAAACTCTCTACCTGTACATCCACGCCCACTGGTACTGCTGGACCTGAAGAGAAGAGAACAGTATTTGTTTCAAAGTTTTTATAATGTGCGTTTTTACTTTTAAAAGGGCTATTAAAAATCAGTAATAAACTTAGTAATAAATATTTTAATTTATAAAGTTTTAAATATGGATATTTTTCTTACAAAAACACATCGCTTTGCTTTAGAAGACCTTTACCTCCTGGAGTCGTATGAATTGGTTTTTTTTTAATATGTGGATGCATTATTTTTGGATTCAAAACGCAGCCCCCCATTCACAACCATTATAAACCTTGGAGGACTAAGGATATTTTTAAATATATCTCATATTGTGTTCGTCTGAAAGAAGATAGTCATATACACCAAGGATGGCTAGAGGGTGAGTAAATCATGGGATCATTTTCATTTTTGGGTGATCTATCCCTTTAATAATTTAAATAGTTTTATAAAATTAAATCACTCACATGTTACGGCTAGAGGAGCATTCATTCATGTATATGATGTTGCAACATGTCAAATGTTTACTATATATGCCAAGCACAGTAACTAGAAATGCCACATAGCAAATTTACCTATCAAAAAAAAAAAAAACTTCAGACCAATACCTCATATGTATTTTGTCATACTCTTTGTCTGTCTCCACCTACACTCTAAAAACTGCTGGGTTAAATATGGACAAAACCAGGGATTGGGTTGTTTTCACCCAGCCATTTTTTTCAACCAATTTTGGATTTATTTTTTTAGCCAGCAATATAGTAATATAGTAAAAGGCGTGTTTTTGCTCACCCCCAAATAGGGGCAAATTTGTGGGGTATTTTAAGCTGAAACTTGACCAGACCAGAGACTTATATTACATCATGTGAAAGAGGGCATAATAGGTGCCTTTTAACCCAACCTGCTGGGTTTGTCCATATTTTACCCAGCTTGGGTTTTTTTAACCCAGCATTTTTTAGAGTGTAGTGCCGGCCTCAGATGTCACGCCTATGCACTGTTGGCTGACCGTCTGATGCGTAAGACACACAAATTCTTTAATGGTAAAAAACAACTGTGACAATGAGCACTTATCAGCTAAATACTGGATTTTCAAAAGCATGTGAACTATGTTAAGTTCACGGCATAGAATCTATGTCATGTTTACTCTGTGTATAATCTAAAAGAGAGATGCGTGATGCAGAATGACGCATAAAGATATTTTTAAATTCGAACACCAAGAACATAAACACTACACAATCTGAAGGCTTGAATACACAAGAAATGATAATTAACATATTAACAGATGTGAACAAATCAGAAACCATGACAACAAATGAATAAATGGAAATGCAGACAAGACAGTGACAAGGTAAACCATGGAAACAAAACTAAACAGAACACGAAACCATTAAAGAAAAGATTGTGACAAAACTCTTTTATACTGCAAAATAAAAATCTTTTTTTAACATCCATGCAAGAACAGAATGTTCAGTTTTGTTGTTCAGTTTGCTGCACATATTAAAACCAAATTAATGTTTGTGATGTAAGATGAATGCAAACGCACCAGAGTTTGATAGAACTGAGTGAATGTGAAATCAGACCGACACTGCAGTGGGTGCTGGGAACAATCACTCTTGGATTCAGACCACAGCACAACATGCCAAGTGTGAAAACCCCCACAGTCACCAGAAGCCAGTGTAATGAGTCCAAGGAGTCCAGGGAACAGATAAAATCTCTGATCAACCTCTCAAAGCATTTGATGATGATGGGTTCAAAGCAAGAGGGTGCCAGTCATCTACACAAGTTATTTTCAATTACTTTGGTTCTGTAATGTCACACCATGACTAGAGATGGAGAAGAACCCAGGAGCAGAAGTTTATTAGCAGAATTAGATGACAGAGATGAAGGGAGGTAAGTATCACTTGGTGAGTATGCAGGCAGTCTTTGAAAACAAACAAGCTTGCAACAATTCAAAATGTCTCAGGGAAATACAGGTAAGTCAACAGTCTTAAATCATCCAAAAACCAGGATAACTTCTTAAACAAGCAATGAATAGGAAAATGACAAGAACGTCTGTGGAACTTAAATATTTCTTCAGGTACAGTTCTGTTCGAAAATAATAGCAGTGTGTTTAAAAAAAGCGAGTAAAGCTCCAAAATCCTTATAATAACTTTTATTTCAATACACGCAAATGCATTGGGAACACTGGACATTCTATTCTAAATCAGAAAATGAAGAAAAACGTATCAAATTTGTTATTACTTTACAGAAAGTGAAGAAAAATTAATATTAGGCTGTTCAAAAAATAGCAGTGTCTGCATTTTTCTTTACAAAGTCAAACATTAACTGTATAAACTGAAAAATTCTTGAAGATTTAGCTTTCTTGTAAATCACTGAACTAATATTTAGTTGTGTCTGTGTTGCATGGATTCTACCAACTTCTGGCACCTCTGAACAGGTATTCCACCCCAGGACGATTGCACTACATACCACAATTCCACAGAATTTCTTGGTTTTGCCTCAGAAACAGCATTTTTGATGTCACCCCACAAGTTTTCTATTTGATTAAGGTCCGGGGATTGGGCTGGCCACTCAATAACGTTAAAATTTTGGGTCTGAAACCAAGATTCTTTTTTGGGGGGGGTGTCGTTGTCTTATTCCCATTTCAAGGGCATTTCCTCTTCGGCATAAGGCAACATGACCTCTTTAAGGATTCTGATGTACTCAAACTGATCCATGATCCCTGGAATGCGATAAATAAGCCCAACAGCATTGTATGAAAAACATTCCCATATCCTGATGCTTGCGCCACCATGCTACACTGTCTTCACAGTGTACTGTGGCTTGAATTCAGGGTTTTTAGTGGTCGTCTGACAAACTGTCTGCGGCCCCTAGACCCAAAAAGAACAATCTTGCTTTCATCAGTCCACAAAATACTGCGCCATTTCTCTTTAGGCAAGTTAATGTGTTCTTTGGCAAATTGTAACCTCTTCAGCACGTGTCATTTTTTCAACAATGGGACTTTGTGGGAGCTTGGCTTCACATAGGTGTCTTCTAATTGTTACAGTACTCACAGGTAACTTTAGACTTTCTTTGATTACCCTGGAGCTGATCATTGGCTGAGTCTTTGCCATTTTGGCTATTCTTCGATCTATTTGAATGGTAGTTTTCCGTTTTCTTCCACGTCTTTGGTTGGCATTTTAAAGCATTTGATCATTTTAGCTGAACAGCCTATCGTTTTCCCCAATCTAATCATTTTTTAATCAAAATATGTTGTTCTTCTGAACAATGTCTGGGATGACCCATTTTACTCAGATTTTCAGAGAGAAATGCACAGTACAACATTTGCTGCCTTCGTCCTTAAATAAGGGCCACTTGTTTGACACCAGTTTTTTTCACAGAATGAAACCTCTCTAATTGAACACACTGCTATTATTTTGAAGACGCCCTTTTCAATTAATGATTCAATTCAGCGGCATGCATGTCATGACTGTTGGGTCTGTTGGTTTTCTATTACTCTACTACACCTATTAGTAAAATATTTGCCATGTAGAAATATAATTTCTACCAAAAACAGTGATTGGTCTGGTTAGTGATGTTGGACTGCTATTAATATGAAAGTCTTTGTCAAAAAAACTGCAACTTATCTTTGCAGGAAACAAAGAAAAATCCAAAAACTGAAAAACATAGTACTGGTAAGTCCTTTTAGAGTGAAACAAAAACACGAATGTGAGCCCGAGGAACCTTCAACAAGGCCAGACAAATCCTGTGTGCTGTCCTGGCATTTAAATGAAAAGTTCTAACGAGTGGATGATTAGTTGCATTTGCGTGTCATCAGAAAGGCGATTGTGAGCGAGTGACAGAGTAAGGGAGAGCCCGATGTGCTTGTGACAGGGTGAGGCACAATAATGGATGTTTAACATTTTAAAACATGTCAGGCCACAGACGGAGAGAGGGTACTGCATCCAGCCCAAAAAACAATAAAACAAAAAAAAAAAAAACATAAATTAAAGACAAGAATTATGTTGAGTCAGAACTCGCAATACACTAGCGGGTAGCCAACACGAATGATCATTGCCCTCCTGAGAAACAACCAAATTTTCAGGATAAAACTCCCACAGGGATCCATGTTCAGGTTGTGAATTTGAAATATATTGAATTGAATGCTGTGATAATGAAGATAGAGAAACATTCTGAAGAAGTAAGAAGCAAAACCAATGTGTAAATTAGAAAAGACTTCACAGCAATATGCATATAATTGAACATCCCAGTGGGCACTGCTGGTTCAGTTGACATGAAGAGTATCTTCCAACCATCCAGACACTGCCTAGAAAAGGTCATACCTCAAATCTCTGCAGGAACAATGAGACTTGTGTTAGAAGTGTGAACTCCAGTAGCTGAGAACTTTTGCCAAAATATGTGATAGTGACCCAGATGTGATATGGGAAAGGGTTTTGTTGAATGTTTGCTGATGAGACTAAGAAAGACTTTAACCATAATTCAGTGATATGAAGTGTGGCATTGTTCAAACCTTATAACACATCATGCCTGGTGTCAGGTTTCTGATATGTATCTTTATTTGTGTTATTATGACTTTTTTCTCTGTTTTCCTTTTCCTTGTTCCCACTCTTGGATTGTCTCCTTGGTTACTGATTTATTAGCTTACACCTGATGTTGATTTCGTTGATTAGTTTGGTCTATTTAAGCTCTGTGTTTTGTTCAGTTCTTGGTCCATTCTCGTCAGTGTATGGTTTGGTTTTTCTGCTCATCAGGTTTTTGGTTTTTAATACAATGAAAAATTTTCTCAGATTTTCAAAACGTTACTGTACTCGATTACTAAGAAGACAGCAGTGTCAGTGAAGAGCTTGAAATGAAATACAAGACACACAGTGTGTGAAGAAAACAGAGAAAAAAAATTAAGATAATCGCTTGATGTTTAAGAAAATTCTTCCAAACTTCCAAAATGTCCAAACAAGTTGTAATTCTGTCAAATTATTGTAGTGTGAAAATATTTGAGATAATTAAAATTCTAGCTTTATAAAATACTACCAAAATTTGCCTTAACAATAGTAAGGACTCAAAAAGTCTCAGGTTACGCATGTAACCATGGTTCCCTAAGAAACGGAACAAGACACTGCGTCCTCTCGAGCAGTGGTTCTCAAACCTGTCCTGGAAGACCCCCAGCCCTGCACATTGTGTATGTCTCCCTCATCTATTACACCTGATTCAAATCATGAACTCCTTAGTAGAGACTGCAAAACTTGAAATGGGTGTGTCAGATATAGGGAGACATACAAAATGTGCAGTGCTGGGGGTACTCCAGGACAGGTTTGAGAAACACTGCTCTAGAGGACACTATGGAGAATGCCTCCAGCATGACCGGTGTCTGAAGCATGTGTCTAAACATGACAATGAACTTGACGTTTGCCAGAGACAGCCTACGACGTCACTACTGGTGCGACCGTGAGTATAAAGGGGGAGTAGAACATCTGTAGAACAAGTCATCCACTTCTTCTGTGGAGGAGATGTGTGCAGGAATACCTGAAGCATGCCAAGAGAGATATGGTGTCTTACATGCATAACCTGAGACGTTCCCTTTCGAATGGGAACTCGCACTGCATCCTCTAGAGCAGGGGTTCCCAAACTTTTCAGCCCACGACCCCCAAAATAAGATGCAACCCCCACTATCCTCTGAGGTGGTTAAAGTATACAAACAGTGAATGCATAATTACAACACAAAAGAACACAGTCTAACAACCATAATATTATTTTATAGTAATTTACACATTACTTTCATTTCAACATTAACCTCACCTAATGAGATGGGTGGGCCCAATGCTTGGAGCACAGCAAGTCCATTCTTGGTTTAATTTTGGAGACCGCCACTTGGAGATCTTCCTCCACGTGTAGTTCTGAATTTATTTTTAATGTACGTGAGTGCCAAGAAAGTCTTTTCGCACAAGTAGGTAGTGCCAAATGGCATCAGTACATCCATAGCGGCCTTCGATAGCTGTGGGTATTCCCTCTCGACTGAAATCCAAAACTCAGCCAGTTTTGGATTTCCAATGGATTTTATATTTTGGAATAAAAACGCTGTCTTTAAGGTTCTGTCGCTTGACCAATGCCTCCTCCATGTCGGATGTCAGATGATTTGCCCTTGTTACAGTGAATGGTGATCTTATCCAGTCATATTGTTCTGGAGCTGTTTCCTCTGGGAAATACCTGTTAAAGTGTTCCAGGAGGGCTTGAAGGTGGGTAGTGATAGACATCTTCACTATGTTAACACTAAGTTAATTTTCCTCCATGAATTCATCCAGCTCAGAAAACATATCAATACCCATTTCAACTCGCTCAGTCCAGTGCTCTAGTTTTCTCATGAATGCGTGGATTTTATCATTCAGCGACATGATGCTTGTGTTTTCACCTTGCAATGACATATTAAGTCCATTCAGTTTTTCAATTATGCAAGACAAATACGCTAGACTTGTTAACCAGACAGGATCAGTGAGGTGGTCAGCAAGCTGGGACCTATGCTCCATCAGAAATAAGTGAACTTCATCCCGCAGCTCAAACAGGCGGCTCAGCACATTCCCTCGTGAAAGCCACCTGACTTCTCTATGGAACAGCAAGCACTCATGCTCCAATCCCAGTTCATTACAGAGTGGCAAACGGCCTGATATTGAGAGGACTTGCTTTTATGTAGTTGACCATTTTTATTGCAGTCTCAAGAACACATTTAAGTTCTGGTTTAAGTGTTTTGCTCGCTAGAGCTTTTCTATGTATAATACAGTGCATTAAATTTACATGAGGCACCACTGGTAAGACTCTTGCTTTAAGACCTTTCTTTTTCCCAAGCATTGCTCCAACACAGTCTGTACACACAACAATGCACTCGCCCCAAGACAGTCCCTCTTCTTTTAGTTTGTTGTCAAGTTTTGTGAAAATGCCCTTGCCTGTGCACGTTCCATCAAGCGGGGTGCAAAACAATGTCCTCATTAGGTTTTCCGTTAAAACTGTATCTGACGCATACAAGCAGCTGGGCAGAGTTTGATAAATCTGTGGATTCATCTAACTGTAAAGCAGCATATTTCCATTTCTTCACTCTGTCCACCAGCTGACACTTTATGTCCAGGACCATGTCGGAGATGCGCCGGGCAATAGTCCTGTTAGACAGCGGCACTACTCCTAGCTCACGTGCCAGTTTATCCCCATGCATAGCCCGACTAATAGCTATAGCAGCGGGTTTGATAAGAAAGCTCAGAGAGCCTAACAAGAAGGAAGCTCACAGAGAACAACCTGGCATACTACCTGCCCGAGCTCTAAGACGAAGGCCTCGGCACTGCGTCCTACACCTGTCAAAAATCACTGATAGCAGGCAGAGCTCAGGGGAGCGAAGGGGTCAGAATGACAACTTTCTAAAGCAAGAGGAGGCTTAACTACGTTCTTCTTTTAGGACAGCTTCCAAGTAGGCTCATAGAGAGCCTCACAACTCGGGATTGCTGTTGAGGCAGATCTCTGGGAGAGCAGAGACCTCAATGGATGATTCTCTGAGGAAAGAGAAGGCCTAGCAATGCTCTAGATTAAGTAGTAGCCAAGGAGACTCATAGGGAGCCTAGCAATTCAGCACTACTACCCAGTCAAGCTCTAAGGAGGTAAGCCTCAACATAACAGTTAAATGCGAGAAGAGGCCTACCACGCTAAGAATAGCTATCAAGGAGGTGCACAGAGTGCCTGGCATCTTGATACTGCTGCCCCAAGCGGAGCTCTGAGGAGTGGAAGCCTCAGCAGAAATACTCTCTATAGCTAGAGAAAGCCTAACAACACTCCTCTGTAAAGGCAGTAACTAAAGAGGCTCAAAGAGTGCCTAACAACTTGGCACTAAAGAGCTAAGGGCAGAGGCCTCAGCATGGCCACTCTCCAAAGTGAGAGGAGGCCTAACTACAACCTACATTCAGGACAGGTTCTAAGGAGCCTAAACTTGGAATTGCTATTCCAGAAAGCAGAGGACTCAATATGAGACTCTTATAGCGAGAGGAAGCCTAACAACTCTCCAGACCTAAAGCAGTGGCCAAGGAGGCTCACAGAGAGAACCATTTTTTTCTTATATATATATTATTTATAACAGTTTTTTATACATACACGAAACAGATCAAATTAAAGTCTCACATAATATGTACAAAGAGTATAGTATACATAAATATACACAAAAAGAACAACCCCCCTACAGCCTAGAGAAGGCTCTAGCCCCCGAGTACAGCATAGAGAAGGCTCCAGCCCCCAAATACAGCCTAGAGAAGGCTCCAGCCCCTGAATACAGCCCAGNTAAACAAAACATTGAAAATGGAGTGAACATATGAAATAGTAAAGTTATCCATATTACATAAGTGCTCAATCCAATTTCATATCTTAAAAAGATTTGGGCCCCAGATTTGATCAAATTTTAAGAAGCATCAATCTTGGAAAAAAGAATCCTTTCAAGCTTGAGGGAAGCAACCATCTTAGCCAGCCATTTATGAAAACTGGGAAGAAGGCAGAAGTTATTTAGCCTCTGGGTCCCCAGAACATTGAGTGTGTTTACTCTGGATCACTTCCCTGAGATCTTTTCTTCTCCCTTTGGCATCACGCCTCCTTGGCGCTCTACACCTCGCAGGAGGGTGAGCATGAGAGGCAGCACTCATCTTCTGGTCCTGCCTCCGGTCCTTGAAACAGGAAGAGCCAGACCCTTAGAGGCTGGAGGCAGCCTGGACCAGCATGGTATGAAGGTCTTAAAAGCCGCTGAGTGCGCCTTAACCTCCCTAAACTTTCCGACCACTGTCTCAAGGGATGTGCCGAAAAGTTCAGACGGCCAAACCACCGCATTGAGGAGTACGTTTTTCTCTTTCTGTTAGCACTTGTGCTAGCCATAATTGCCTTTCAAACAAATGGTCTCTGGAAGAGAAGAAAGAGCATGATGTGTTCTACAGGTGCTCCTTTTATACTCACGGTCACACCAGTAGTGGCGTCATAGGCTGTCGCTGGCCAGTGTCAGTGTTAAGGCTCCAACCCCCGAATACAGCCTAGAGAAGGCTCTAGCCCCCGAGTACAGCATAGAGAAGGCTCCAGCCCCCAAATACAGCCTAGAGAAGGCTCCAGCCCCTGAATACAGCCCAGTGTCAGCTCCAGCCCTTGAACCTTCCCCAGAATATGCTCTAGCCCCAGAGTTAATTTCAGATACTGCTGAATTGTCAATTATGGCTCTGGTTATTATGTGTGTTTGGGCTATACAGACATGCCCGCTTTAGCCCCAGAGCTCAGCCTGGAGGCCTGCTCTAGCCCAAGAAATCCCCAAGAATTTGGTGGGGGGGGGGATTCCATGTCCCTGAGTCTCCAGCCCCTCCTGTACATCCCTGGCTAAAGTGCCTTTCTCCCTGGCTTTCTGTAATGTTGGTCCCGTCCATGCTCCCTGAGCTGCCGGCGCCTCCCTGGCTTTCTGAACCGGCACCGCCCTGGTGGCCCCCTGAGCTACCAGCACCACCCTGGGCCCCTGAACTGCCTGCACCTCCCTGGATCCAAGTACTGTGGGTACCCCAGTTGACTGTTTGTGAAGCAGGGACACGCCTTCCGGAAAGGGGGAAGTAAATTACATATTTTCAGTTTGTGTTTGGACTTTCAGTTTGTATTTTGATATGTTCTTGTCTTCCTTCATTCAGTTTCCCACCACGCCTTTGTCTTAATGAGTTCATTTGTCCCAGCTGTGTTTGATTAATTATCTTGTTTCTGTTTGCTATTTAGGATGCACCCTTGCTTTCAGTCTCTGTCCAGTCACCGTTGTATTAGCATGTGTTTCCTTGCCTGTCTGCCTGTTCCTGAGAATTATAATTAAAATTTTCATTTGGATTTGATCTTCTGAGTCTTCAGTTTGTTCCTGAGATAACCACACCATGACAACCATACTATTTTGTTAAAGTAGAAAGAACTGATAATAAACAGATACAACAAGAGAACGTGTTTGCATCTGTTCATAAAATATTTAATAAGTTGCAGGGCATCTCATAATATAAATTATGAGAATGACATTGAGCACATGTCTGGAAGAATGAGCCAAAATCGCAGTTGAAAAGTGTGAGAAGCTAGAATATACTCCAAAATATTCACAGCTGCTATTCTGGCAAAGGATCGCTTTATGAAGTATTAAAATGTGTAGATATCCTATTGTAGGGTCAAATGTAAAATGAGAGTATTCATTTAATAAATTTGATGTCCTCGTACGATAAAATGAGAAAAAAATATGTATATAAAGAAAGAGTCTACAATCAATATGAATTGACAATATATACAACTATCATGTATCATGCCAGATCATGTATCATGTATCATGACACACACACACACACAGATTTTACCTGCAAATGCTGGTCTCATAGTGAAGTCATGATCATCAACGCGCAGCAGATGGTCCATTTTCACCTGATGTGTCTTAGTTTCATCCAACACCTTCTTGAAAAGTGGACTGCAAAAGAACATCTCAGTCCTTCAATGCAAGCTCATACAAAGACATCTCAGTGAGCAACTACTCGATGATGATCTCTGCTCCGAAGTTCATGACATTGCTGCAGTGTAAACTGAGACACCACACAAGGCAAAAAGGGTGTTTCCTTATTCAACAATCTGTCTTCAGGTATTCAGAAAAAACAGTAATAAAATAAAGATGTAGAATTAAGCGCAGTAAATGTTTATTATTTTTATATGCACTATTTATTATCATTAATTTTAATGATAATAAAAATTGTAATATTTAAAACTATTTATAAAAGTACTATGGGACTGTATTAATAGAAATATTACTTTTTTGACAAGGGATTCTCAAGCAATACATAGCATTTTGATATTAAGTCATTTATTTTCTGTAAAATGTTTGTTCCTGACTTTTGGTATCTAGATGCTTATTATAGGGCAAATTGTGTTAATTCAGTGAACACACAAGAAAACATTTACAGTTCTTTTCAGTTTAACTGTCATCTCATTTGAATGTCACACTAGTTTTCAAAACAGGAAACTGTTAAACTTTTTAAATTGCCTACTGTAAAACAAGTTAAAAAAAATTATGCAGAATCTGGTTTATGAAAGAGTAAAAATTTAAAAGGACACATCAAAAATATCAAGCCATTATTTTTGCCAGCACAAATAGTTTAATCTTATTCAATTAAAGACCAACATTTATGAAAAATACTTCCAACATATAAAAACAACCTGTTAACCTGTTTTTGTTTTTTTTTATTAGACTTTTGACACAATCGTGTAGTTATGAAGTAGCCTTTATGACAACTATCACATCTCCCAACTTCTTTGAGCAACCTGAAATAGCCTACAAATAATAGTTTGCCCTGACATTATCTCATTGTTGTTCTCTATGTTTACACACATTCCGAGCTTATGTTAAAAATGAAATAAGTTAAAATAACACTTACTTTCCGAGTTTGTGATGTTGTACTGATGTTCTCTTGATGCCGTGCTTCATCTTCCCGCACTGACCGCATATACTCATGTACAACAGAAGAAAACCAACTTCTATAAAGTGAGACATTGTGAAGGAAAGATTACAGTCACCCACGCTGGGAAGCATCTCGTCTCACCATCCTCCAGTCAGCAGCTGTTCATACAGAATGAAGTTAGTTCTGCGTTGCGCTGCTGAACGTTGGAGCTGAACGCGCGCTCTGATTGGTCGCGATTCAATCGATACATCGAGTCGTTCACCACTCCACACATACTGCAGCTGAACTGTCGGCGTTGAACTCGAATGGAAAAGAGCGCTGGGGTGTCGAGATTTACGCGTTTTAAAAGACTTAACTCGAGACATCGTCTTATAAAGCATAGACCGCTCACAACGGCTATAGCTAACGCATGTGCGTTCACTGAAGATTTTTGTCATTCATTTCATAAACTCACAGGGGCATAGTTTGGGAGGGGGGAGGTAACCCCCCCAATATTCAAATCCATCAGTTGCAACCCCCCCAATATTTCAACATGAAAATCACAGTAGATAAAAAAATGAAAAATATGTATTCATTATATGATGAATTCAATCATTTTGTTTCTAATCAAATATGAGTTTGTAATAAATTAGACAAAAAAATGTAAAAAAAAAAAAAACTCCCCCTCCACTGAACCGATGGTAACGCCCAACCAATGCGCGTCGCACTTTCACCAAAACAACGCGAATGGTGCTCAGCCAATTATATTAAACTGCTGGTCAAAGAGGGACGTTAAAAAGAATAAAGCATGTAAAAGGAGGTCTGGGAATATTGTAATAGCTAAGTAAGACATATATTTTAGCTAGCTAATCCATTGCAATTTAGCCATAACTATCAGTGTAACTGTAACCAGTTACCAAAACAGCCGTCTGTTTTGTTAGTTAATTTTTCAATAGTGTCTAATTATCAATGACAAAAGTATTCACATCAGTGTTTGTTTTCTTCCAAAATTAATCTGACTTTTGAACGAATTGGCTGAATGAACGATTTGAGTGACTCACACAATAAAAAAGCGAATCGCTGCCGCCTACAGGCAGTTTCAATATTACAATTTTTTTTTTTCTTTTTAGAATCACTCAGTTATGTTAGAATTTGATGAATGATTATACATAAATTTCAGATAGATAAAGAAATAAATTATCCAATAACGCTACACATATAACAGATTATTTAAAAAAAAAATTATTATATATATGTATATATAACAGGCTAAATACTAACGTTCAACCCCCCCAATGTTGAAACCAAATCTACGCCCTTTAAGGTCAAAGAAATGTTGAGTTTGTTAGAATATTTAAATAATTTTATGTGACTCACTAGCCATTTTTTTCCTCACCCAAATGAGTCTTTGTATTTTAAAATTGCTTTTTGAGCTCAGTGTACCTCAGTGGTCTTCACAATTTTTTTCATGAGAGCCACACTGATAGGACAAAGTCAATAGGAGAACCACTTTTACCGCAAAGTATCAAAATTTACATCCAGTAACGTTACATGAAAAAATACTATAGTAATTTATATAGTAAATACTGTAGTGTTTTTGAACCATACTCAGTGGCGTACCGCAAATCTGTGAGGCCCCCCCGCAAAGAATGAGATGGGGCCCCTCCCACAAGCAGTGATGTCATGTGTTAAAATGTGTTGTGCACCTGAGTCCATCTGCCCCACAGTTTACAAAAACTGATTTAACAGTGAATCATGTGGTGAATTATCATTGCATTGATTTATTTGATGTTATTATCGAATAATATTATAGCCTAGCCTATATGATAGGCCTATATAATGTTTAGTGATTTTGATATCGCAGACTAAAATACCGGCAGGAATAAATATTTAGGCTAATTTACTCATTAAAACCAAAGGAGCGCCAAGAGAACGGATAACAGCCGCAACGAGCCGCAATGAGCACTGGCCATGATTTCAGAAACAACACATTCCAGCAGATAGATCTGTGTCTCTTATTTAACACAGACCTACACATTTCTTATCAAATGGAGATGTTTCTTTCTTTTAGGTACAGCTATTAGCCGAGTTTAAATCAATTTTTGAGACGTATCAGAAAGATTCTCGCAGAGAGACAGCTGATTGCGCACCCTGTTTTTTATTTATTCTATTTTACAAAAGTAGCCTACAAGCAGAGGTGGGTAGAGTATCCAAAAACTGTACTCAAGTAAAAGTACAAGTACTTATAGAAATATTTACTCAAAGTAAAAGTGAAAGTAATAATCCTAATAGTTACTTGAGTAAGAGTAAAAAAGTATCCAATGAAAATCTACTCAAGTAGCTCNACTTTTATATATATATATATATATACACACACACACAATAGCATATTTAAATTATTATCATAATTAGATATCTTTGCAACAAACACAGAAGAGACATGCATTATTTCTGGCATCTGTAACCCGAATATATCGTTACTATATTAATAACGTATACAGCTTGAAAGAAGAGAGAAAACTCTTCACATGTGCTCGCGCTCATATCTGAACATCACACAAACAATGATCAAATAGACATTGATTGGATCTTCTTTGGTCTGTTCTCCAAAATGTAATCAAATGTATATTTCAGCAGGCGCGTGTAAACTGGTTAAAGTGTCAATGTAAAGGCGTTCATTTTCAAGACGAACAGATCGCTGCTGCTGCCACTGCGCAATAGGCTACCACAAACTACCGCGGGACGGCGGATGTTTATTTCGTACTCTCTGAACAATGGTAGCTTATTTAAAGTATAAATTAAGATATATGTCCATAAAAACGGTAAAGAAATACTACATACTCTTGTTATAGTGACGTAATAATCGGTTTGGTAAATGTCAGCTATTGGCTGTATCATTAATTGAAATCAAATGAAATCGATAGGCCTACCTGTGGAATTGTTCACAGACAGCATACGCAGCTCAACTAATAAAGATCTTCAGCGCTGGCAAACAATTGGATGCATTTGCAGATTTGCTTTTAATTGACTGTAGGTCCACTGCCACTTTATCCAACGCTCAGTCCGAGTGAGAAACCGCTTCAAACGATTCAGCGCGTGCAGGAACTGAACAAATCATTCAAACTGATTCACGAATCAATTTAGACAGTTTTACCAACTTGTTTGATCAAGTCTTTGAAAAGAATCGACTCAAAAGAGTGATTCATTTGTGAATCGGGCATCGTTCATGAATAAAGAGACAGCACGCTTGGAATAAACATACGCATTTCTTAACATTTACAGTATTGAATTAAAATAAAGTAACGAGAGGAACGTCGCCCAACGTAGCGAAGTAAAAGTACAGATTTTTCATTACAAATTTACTCAAGTTAAAGTAAAAGTACCCACATTTAAATCTACTCTAAAAAGTACAAATTTTCCAAAAAACTACTCAAGTACATGTAATGAAGAAAATGTAGGCATACTTCGTTACTACCCACCTCTGCCTACAAGGTGTTGTTATTGTGAGTGTAAATATAAAATAAAATTTTAAAAAAGTGGACCATTTGTAGTCTTGCACTAATCTGTATTATTAAATATATAAAAATGACGGAAGGCCTGTTTTAAGTTGTTTCAGCTGCCATGAGGAAAAATCCATCAGAACGCGCCGGCGCATTCCTCAGCCAGAGGGATAAAAATTTAGCCAATTTAGTTTCATATTTATATTTAAATATTGGGCTATAGCCTAATATAATTTTTTTTTTAAATGTCACCTATGTTGATTATGAAAAGTGAATAGCACGATGGATGCGCAATGTCGGGAGACATGCAGCGGGTCAGACATGAGTTTGACCACTTCATTAAGTTGTGTTTTATAGTAAGTCTTTCTTTAAAGTGAATTTCGTTTTGTAGAAATTTTATCTTAATTTCAATCAATGTTTCATCAACTAATTGCCTATATTTAATAAATAGGTTGAAAACCAAGAACGTCGGTTGTGGAACGGATTGAAGTGTGTACCCATGTTTCCGCGGCCTTTAAATAAGGCTGAAGCGATAGACGTCTTTCTGTTTTTATTAAATTTCTTTATTACTTTATGTCTTTATTACTTAATTAATTGATAAGATATTTTTGGTCTAACAATATATTTTAGCTGGTCTAAAATCTAAGTTAGACACAAATTTGCGTATAGGCTATATAAGGTTCCCTTCTAGACAAGAGGGTAAATTGCTGTTTCGGCCGCACATTTTCAGTAATTTCGATCGGTACATCAAATGACGTAGGCCTAAACTAAATTCATGCATTTACTAAAAGAATAAAGAAATAACTCTAGACTTATTGGCTAGGCTACATTTGGAAAAGAACTTCAGACATTCCGGTTGCTGATCATTAGCAGAGCTGGCGATGGGGTAAATACGTTTGGGCAATATATAATATAAATAATAATAATAATGTCTCAGCAAAGACCGAACATATTTATTTGTTTCGGCACACATCCGCTAAGAGTAACACAGCGCGTTAAGGCTTGCTGTTGTCTTGGCTACCTTACAAACTGCGATGGAAACAACAGTGATGAATTTTTCCCCCTTTTGTGGTAATTTAGCACTATTCTCTATTATCTTCTGCTTGCATTTTTGGGCTTCAGTTAGATGCTTTATTTTCATCTTTAGTCAATTGAGTTCAGTTCTAAAAAAAAAAAAAAAGAAAACTTAGTAGGCTACAGTATTGGGTAATTTATGTTAGTTGTGTTATATTACCACAGCAACTATAGAATTACCACAACCAATTAATTTAAGTACTTTACTATAGTTGTTACGGTACACAGGAGTCGAACACAGATGTAAACAGGTAAAGGTATTTTATTGACACCAGTAGAGCAAGTATCAGTGAACAGGTAAGCAGTAATGGATTATTAGATGGATATTGGAGATGAGTGGAGATAGTTACTGTCCTTTTCTTTTCAGATGTGGGAATCCGTGAACACGCCGGAGCTGGAGATCGCTGGAGAACGCTGGAGAAGGGTTGAGCACTTGCACACAGAGGGAAGGAGACACGCTGGAGACAGGTAAGTATGAAGCGGGGAGTTCTTGAAGTAAGCATTAACGTGAGTATCTGCAAACGAGACCGGACGAGGAGTGCTGTGTGTGCGTGCTCTTTATGGTGCTGTTGATGAGTGCAATGATGAGGTGCAGGTGGCGGTGATCAGTACTCTGGAGATGGAGTGCGCTGTGATTGGTGAATGTTGGAGCCTGACGTGTCTGTGACAATAGTATGGTTCAAAAACACTATAGTATTTACTATAAATTACTATAGTATTTTGTCATGTTCATAAATAGCATATCTTCTTATCAGTCTGTCATCCCTGAACATACAATATGCAATAAATACTAAAGGCAGGGGAATTTTTTTTTTTTTATCATTTACCAGTCAAATGTGTAATTGAGACTGGCCGAGTAGAATATTTTAGAGCTGAACATAACTGAGCAAAACTATTTTATATTTTACTAGAAAGTTACATCTATTTTTTTATTTTTTTTTATAAATTCATTTTCGAGATTTTCCATGACTTGGAAAACACATATTTAAAATTCCAAGCTAAATTTCCAAGTGTTCCATGATCGTGTGGCAATGTATTAACGGTGTGTGCGTGTTTGAATAGAGAATAGAGCGCATATGAAGGAGCTGCATATCATCTGCTCATGTAATTGTCAATGGCTGTCTTGAGAAGTGATCAGATAAGGTGTGCAAAAGTCTCGGAAAACTGCTTAGGAAAAGGATGTGGATGAGGACATGAATGCTTTTTAGAAGTTGAAATCTTGTAATTATGGCAATTCTAGCATGGTGTGAGCACCTGAAGTGCTGAGCGTGTCTGTGAGGGAGAACTGTAAAAGGATGCGCGCCAGAAAAATACAACCGCACAATGTTTCTAGTAATTCGCCTATGTAACTAATTTAGTGTTGATATATTTTTTACATTTTGTGTGCTATCACAAAAAAACAAGTATCCTGGCGATGTTGGAGGGGCACAAGAGAAATCTGGGGGGGCATTGCCCCTTTTAATATAAATTAATACCTATGAGTTTTATTACAAAACTAAAACTTTTCATTTTTTAAATGGTCAAGTAGCATATAGTGAAGGAAAAGCAGCCAACAAGTTAAGCACACTTGTTCCTCCTTGTTTCAGAAAGCATCCCATGATGCACATGATGAAGTTCACTGAGTGAATGTCCAGAGTGAACTGCAATCTAGACAAAGAAGAAAAGTTTTCACTTGTTTTTCAGTCAAGAATTTAATTACCATACTACAATTTGTATTATTTAATAGTTTTGATTACTGTCATTCTAAAATGTGGAGAAAATGAGCGGGCGTGTTAAACTTCTGTATGCTGCATGAATGTAACACCATTCGTTCATCAGAGGTTTTCTATATTGCAATTTTCCTGGTGAAGATTACTCAAGGAATAGAGAGGACAAATGGAGAAAAATACAACTGGATCAGAATCTCTGATTCATTTAAATGTTTTAATGATCATCTGTGTTTAACAGTAGTAGACATCAATCACAATGCCTGACATTCAATGTCAAAGCCTTTACAGTATGTTGATATAATATATAAATGATTTAACACAATCTTATAAGCCAAACTATTTTGCACATATTGATATATGGAGTAAATAGAGAAACATGAAAATAATAAAAAATACTAGATTAAGTTCTTGTGCCGCCACAACTCTAGAGTGTTTTTGGGTGGTTACTGGCCTGTTTTTTTTTTTTTTGTTCTCTTGTTATGGCCGGTGGTTTTATCGCCCACCAGGTGAAAGTCTGAGAAGTAACAACCAAGCCACACACACTTTCCCTTCATGTCAATAAAATAAATGCTGCAGGTTGCATGCCTAGTTTAATATTATCACTTCAATGCAGCAAAGTACTTCAAACCCTACATGACAGAGTGAAAAGAGCAAACAGTAATGGATAAGTCAGGTTTATTCGTTATTAAAGAAAACTATTGGTTGTTGCTTAAGGAAGTAAAACATGATGTTGTCTCTCAACATAGGGGCAGTATAGCTTTTGTCTACACCATTAATTCATGTATTATGTTGCCGAGTTTAAGAAATATTTGTAAAAAATAAAACAGTATTGTTGTGACTACTTGAATGTTTTCTGAAAATCAGCAACCAGAGAGGTTCATCTCTCCAAGTGGATATGTTTTTTTAACTGTTTAAAAGTAAAATACAATATCACAACCATGCCTACATTATTATAGTGCGTAAATGATCAATTCCGAGACATATACATTTCAGAAGCACATCAGACGTCTGCAAATTCTCAGGTTTTTAGTTTGTTTCGGTCTATTACCAAATTTTGTACATTGGTACTGAAATGCATTATTTGGGAAACAGCAGTCTCATCAAACCCTCAATATATTGCAGGAGCTGTAGAAAGCCTCTTGTCATATTTCACCCCAAAACAAAAAGTTATTTTATTAACTATTTTTTGCATAAAGAAAACAGGAACAGTACCCAGTTCTAATTACAAGTGATATTTTTCAGTAATGTGTCTAGACACAAATATTTATTTATTTTTTTTTTTAAATAAAATTTTCCAAAATTAAAAGGCAGTACAATAATTATCACTATGAATCACAAATACTTAACAGTTAAAATAGCTAGGGGATAATTTTCACATTACAATCAATAAAAAAATCTTAATGGTCCAAAAACAGACTTCACTGTCTTTATGTAAAATATAAATTAGTATTTTTCAGGGGTGAAATCCATGGAAGCTTGTTTGTGCCACCAAATAAAAAAAAATAATAATAAAAAGGTAATTGCAACTTTATCTCGCAATTTTTTTCTCAGAATAGCAATTGCGAAAGTCAGAATTGCAGGATTGCAGCTCACAATTCTGACTTTTTTCTCGCAAGTGCGAGTTTATATCTCACGATTCTGACTTTCCTGCTCAGAATTGCGAGATATAAACTAGTAACTGTGAGAAAAAAAAAATTGAAATTTAATAAAAAGTCGTAATTAACTTTTATTTCCCTGTGGCGAAAACAAGTTTCCATTGACATGTTCTTGACAAGCTTACTGAGATTCGCCCCTTTCAGGTTTTGTTCTGAAGATCTAGAAATCTTGTTCCATTTTATGAAGACACAAAGGTCTGGGAAGGTGTCCAGGAAGGACAAACACACATCCTGCCTGATAAGACAGAGTGTGCGCTAGATCTGGACATGGACAGAACGACAGTAGCAGGTTTCTGGTGGTGTAGAAAGAGTTCAAAGCTCATAATCAAACTTATACTCGTGGGCCAAATAGATTCTACGGAAAATGAGCGCAGCAAGCGCAAGTGTGAGGAGAACTATGAGGACAGCCGAGCCCGTGTGACTGGCGTCTTGCGGCGGGTGCTGGGCAGCGGGGGATGCCGTGAATGTGGGGTATCTTGGGGACTGGTTCTGGTTCTGGTTCTGTGAGCGCCGCTGACGTGGACTTGGAGCTGTTGAAACGGATGGACCCTCGCTTGATGTCTGAGCATCCACCAATGATGATTCAGTCTAGACCAGAAGAAAGAGACTGAAGATCATTACAGACACACTGGGAGCAGATGCTACAGGATACACGTGAACCACACAATCATTATGTTTTCACACAAGAGCTTGAGTCATCAGCAAAAATCTACCAGTCTCATTATCATCAAGTACTTTCCAATCATCCCCAGCAGCAGAATGAAAAAGAAATGATGATGTGGAAGAGTGTGAGAGGGTACGAGTGTTTGTTGTCCCACCTGCTCAGCTGAAGACACAGAAGTTTCTTCTGTTTCTCTCTCTTCTGTAATCGAACTCTCACTGTTACTGGAATCCGCCACTGCTGCTGCTGCTGCTGCAGAACTGCCACTGTCTGCAGCTGATGAGCTGGATTCGGCCTGATGACAGATTTTTCATAATAAAGAAATGAGAATTGGGGTGTAAATGTGCTTAATTCTTATGAAAATTGTCATAATGCAAAAAGCTTAATGGTCCTATACTGACTTAAGGCAAAACACTACAGACAAAATATTTTTTCATGCACTAGTCAATTTTGAGATTTAAGTGTTTATTTTATTACCGTCTGTAGATTTCATTTAGTCAAGTCAACTTTATTTCTGTAGCGCTTTATGCAATACAGATTGTTTTAAAGCAGCTTTACAGTGATATTTCGGGGGCATTCGTGGCCTAATGGATAGAGAGTCGGACTTGTAACCCAAAGGTCATGGGTCCGAGTCTCAGGTCCGGCAGGGATTGTCGGTGAGGGGAGTGAATGTCCAGCGCTCTCCCCACCCTCAATACCACGACTGAGGTGAGACCCTTGAGCAAGGCACCGTACCCCCAACTGCTCCCCGGGCGCCGCAGCAATGGCTGCCCACTGCTCCGGGTGTGTGTTCACGGTGTGTGTGTTCACTGCTGTGTGTGTGCACTTGGATGGGTTAAATGCAGAGCACAAATTCCGAGTATGGGTCACCATACTTGGCCACATGTCACTTCACTCACTTTCATAAACAGGAAAATAATCGATGCAAATTTCATCAGATAAAAGAAATTCAACTTGTGCTGTAAAGACAATAGTCATAATTCAGTACAATGTTGATTCAGTTCAGTTCAATAATGTCGATGTTGCAAAATTCGTCAATTATGAAAAAGTCGATTCAGCTATAAAGTAGCTCTGCAGAAATCAGTGATGTCATCGTCCAGCTCAATTCAGTTCAAGTTTTGTTCCCATTCAATAGTGTTAGTGCAGTCAAATCAATAATATTAATGAATATTAAGTATTTTTAAACCCCTAATTACAATATACATCTTTAAAAAGGCAGTTTCTTAAAATATGTTTGTTGTTTTTTCTCCTGCACAGAATCAGAAATGTTCACTTCAGCAGCACTGTATTCTGAAGGGTTTTACAATGACATCTGTTCATATATCATTTGCCTGATTTTATACATTTTATTCCTACAAATATGGTGAGTTTTTATCATGGAGTGATAAAAAGAGAAATCCAAATTTCCCTTTGTAAAAACCTTTAAAGGCGTAGTTCACCCAAAAATGAAAATTCTGTCATTAATTATTCACCCTCATGTCGTTCCACACCTGTAAGACCTTCGTTCATCTTTGGAACACAAATTAGGATATTTTTGATAAAATCTGATGGCTCAGTGAGGCCTGCATTGCCAGCAAAACAATGAACACTTTCAATGCCCAGAAAGCTACTAAGGACGCATTTAAAACAGTTCATGTGACTACAGCCATGAGAATACTTTTTGTGCACCAAAAAAAACAATATAATGACTTTATTCAACAATATCTAGTGATGGGCGATTTCAAAACACCGCTTCATGAAGCTTCGAAGCTTTACAAATCTTCGTTTTGAATCAGTGGTTCAGAGCGTGTATCAAACTGCCCATCACTAGATATTGTTGAATGAAGTCGTTATTTAGTTTTTTTGTCACACAAAAAGTATTCTCGTCGCTTCATAACATTAAGGTTGAACCACTGTAGTCACATGAACTGTTTCAAATACGTCTTTAGTTGCTTTCTGGGCATTGAAAGTGTAAATTGTCTTGCTGGCAATGCAGGCCTCACTGAGCCATCGGATTTTATGAAAAATATCCAAATTTTGTGTTCTGAAGATGAATGAAGGTCTTACAGGTATGGAACGACATGAGGGTGAGTAATTAATGACAGAATTTTCATTTTTGGGTGAACTAACCGTTTAACTCTAATACGTTTGTTTGTTTGTTTATGATTTAACGCCATGCAAGCTACCTCGGCTATATTCATGGCTAGAACGAGATTTTTTTTTTATAAAAAGGGAAAAAAAAATTTATTAGATTTTTAAATTTAATCTTAGATAAAAATTCTAGAACTAAATCAGGGCCCGTATCCCTAAAGATTCTGAGAATCCTCTCAGAGAGCTCCTAACTTAACCTAAAAATTCCTTGCCAGGAGTTTTAGCTTAGAAGTGATTCCAGAACATTTTCAGTGAACTCTGAGCAAGGAATGGATGGAAAAGGTGTGGTTGACCCCGTTGCTAGGTATGAGTCATCATTTCAAAAGCCGTGATTGGTTGATCCTACAAGTTTGATGAAAATGAACTTTTGGTGATAATGAGCAAAGGATGTACCCTCAAATCAATAAACATAATTATACACTCTAATCTTATGCAGACTGTAATTGTAAATAATATTTCACATTCAAGAAAATATCTGGAAAATGAATAGTAAGCTGTAGGGGTTATAGCCTAACATTAGAATCTAAAATATGTGAAAACTTAAGCTCATTACACCCTGTTCAAATAATGATTCCTGTCTTATTTGCTCAGATTAATATCCTAGCTGGCGTATTTTGTACTTTCACTCCCATATGGACCCCATTGAAAACAAGATGGCCTATCTCAAGGGGCTGTCCTTAATGAAGTAGAAATTACAACGTTACAACTCAGTGTGGTCTTAACGAGGGTAACACGGCTCAGCTTTTATCAATGTCTGTGATTGCTGGCTGGTCTATTTATGAAGGCTTGTTAACAAATATCCTACAAACACAGAAAATGGAGAAAAAAAGGAATCGCAAGCCGAACTGGACTGAGGAGCAAGGTTTGTTGCTGGCCTAGTTGGTGAAGTAATTGCATCTCTAAGGAGATCCACCACAAACATGATTCCTGCACGATCCAATCTGTAGCGTCTCAATAATTCCCTGTCATCCAGTGTTTGCAGGACATCTATCTTGCCTCCTCTGTTGGCCATTTGGTGCAGCTGCTTAGGGGAACTCCTAAGCCACTAAAAGTCCTCATCCCTGCTCTTAGCAGATCTCGCCTTAGGAGCCCTTTTAAGCGCTAGGAATCTTGAGGAATAGCTTTTATATTAACTGGGATTTTCGTGTCACTTTTAGGGGAAATTCTAAGAAAACGTCATGACTCTGAGAATTTTCTTAGAATTTGGCCGCTAGGAACCACTTTTTGCACAAAAATTCTTTAGGGATACGGGCCCAGGCCTTACTTCATTAAAAATCTTTTTTATAAAAGTCAACAGAAAAATAAAGAGTTCTAACAGATTTCAAGCTAACACAATCCATCAAAATATGCTTCAATGATAATGGACTCTGGCACAAAGGGCAAAAGGAGGATCTTCACCCATTACTCTAATACATCAATCAAATGAAACAACAATTTTGAACCTGTTCAGATTTCTGTTCTGGAAATTGATGCAAAGTAGCACAAATTTTATTAGATAATGCCTCATTTGCATATTTAAACATAACATTTCAGAAAACTTTCAATACAAATAAATGCGATTCTTAATGTAAATCGATCAACTGAGGAAGTATGGTGATGTCTAAACGTTTGACCCTATTCACCTTGGGTGTCTTGCCATAATTATCATTATGAAAATGTAATATTTTGGATGTTGAGGTGGAATGTCATGAAAAGTCTCACCTTAAAGCTGATTTGCTGGGCTAGTCTGTGTGCCTGAGGGTCAACAGGTCGCAGGTCACTGTCAGGAGAGAGTGCTAGCAGAGCAGAGCGCATACAGCTGCCGCACGTGTCACAGCAGAAATCCTGAGACCTGCCAAACAAACCACACACACATACAAATGGAAAACCTTACAGAAAATCAACAGAAATAAAATCAACAGCTCAACAGCCTCAATTATGCAAATGAATTCCCCATTCTGATAGTAAAACAGAGAATATAGAATACAAAAAAAATAAAAAATTGCAGTTCGGGATCCTAATTGGTCAATCCACTTAACTCTTGACATACTTAAAACTGTTTCCAGGTCCAAGCCTACTATCTCAACAGCAGTTTATGAGCACTATTAATTTTTGTCATGACAATCTCTGAATAGTTAAGCATGGTAATGGATATGACAATGTTACTATCTTTGGTCTTGGCGGAGTAGATCTGCTACACTGCTGCTGTTGTTGGTTATTGGTGCTGCAGAGCCAAGTACAGGATGTGCCACTGCCAATACATACACGACACGCTACTGTGAGAAAGACATGTTTCTGCTGTTCTATAGTATACGTGAATTACCCGTAGCAGATCTATACAGGTGGAGCTGGGGAAGGTGGAGGGTTTATCAAAGCAGTAGCACAGACGCTGACCAAGTATTTGAAAGTTGAACAGCGAGATAAAAAAAAAAATCTTCATTATTTCAATCTTTTGACCGGTAGTGTATGAGTACATGAAGATGGTGGCCAGCCGATGGTTTGAAGGCAGATTGAATAACTATAGAGCCAGTGCGGTAAAAACACAGATTTTGGGTGTAATTTTCATGTGCTAGTATGTGTGATGGGGGTTGACGTTTAATCAGCACGTGTTGATTGGAGAAATGTCGCTGAGAACAACAATCTGTCACATCTCCTTCTGTCTTTAGATGTATTTGTGTGTTTAGAAAGGACACAGCATGTCCACACTTGCTGAAATGACGCCTCAGCTGGATATGATAATGACTTCTTAGTCTCTGGGGCAGTATGTGGTTGTTTCACTGTAGTGAGCATCTAAACTGAAAACACCAAAAAAAATAAATAAATAAAAAAAATCCTGTCCCAGTATGTATCAGTGATGTATCAGATAACAATACCATCCATTCTCCAAACCGCTTGTCTTATGTATTCTATCCCAGTGTCTCAGGCAGCAGGCCAGGAAACCCCCTGGACGAATGGCTAGTCCATCACAGGGCTCATACACACAGACACACACACACACTCACATTCACATTGATAACACCATGTTACTTTGTATGCATATTCCATGTTTAAAATTTACTAAAAAAAGAAAAAAAAGCTGCAGGAAAAACCTGTTTGCTACATTGTGAGTGTTGTATTTTCTCTCTACTTTCACTCTGAACCAATGCAAACAATCGTAAATGAAGGAATGTTTTTATTTCGTTTTGTCTTATGACTTGTTTAGTGTTTGTTAGCCCTTCTGATTGCGTCATTCTTCAGTGAAACAATCATTTCATTATTATATTTTTTTTTGGTACGTGTTATTCACTTG
Organism: Anabarilius grahami; assembly: GCA_003731715.1. Taxonomy (NCBI): domain Eukaryota; kingdom Metazoa; phylum Chordata; class Actinopteri; order Cypriniformes; family Xenocyprididae; genus Anabarilius; species Anabarilius grahami. The sequence continues at coordinate 908,230 of RJVU01019258.1, forward strand.
GTTTTATATTGTTAAAGACAATATAAAGACACCCCTTGTGCTGAAAATCAAGTTTTTATTGTTTTTTTAATATGTCTATGTGGTGTTTTTAATATGCTTTAAGACAAACTATGAGCAAATTCATCAGTCAACACAATTACTGAGAATTTTGTCCTTAAAACTGCAGTGAACCAAAGACAGTCTCAGAAATGGGGTTTGAAATCACCCCTGTTCTCTACGTCACAAACATGTTGTAACCAATCCCATCAATGTGTGGGCGGTCAAGAGAAGCCAGGTTATCCCGGTATATTTTTCTGTTGGAAATTTTTCTATATGAAAAATCGGGTACATTTAGCAATATAGCGGGTGAATTATGTATATGACATATATTACAATGTTATGATGAACTATATGCCCTTCTCCACCGACTATTTTGTTTATTAGTAAGATTAGAACTTATGAGAAGGCGGAAGCGTTTTTTTGTTTTGTTGTTTTCTTTGATTTAACACCACTCATTATCCCTCTCTCCTGAGTTCTGATTTAGTTTTTGTTTTGTTTTTTTGCAACTTGTATACGTTTTTTAAATAATCATTTGGTTGTATTTCACTACTGTCTTAAATATCATACCTTATCCTTAAGATTTATTAATAATAATGCAAGAATCCATGATGGCCTCTGATTTATTTACATACCAAAGCTTTTGACAACTGTTCCTTTCTTTAGTTCATTTAATTTACTTATTTTATGTAAAAGTCTTTTTATCTTTATGTTATATCCTCTAATACCCATAGACATTTAAAAAGTGGATGTAACACTTATTAATTGGTTAACTAAGTTATATGGTGAAAAACTGTAAATGGTTTAACATGGTATTATATGTAATTTTACAGTAAAATGCTGTGAAATGTATGTTTTTTTTTACAAGTAAAACCTATGAATTACCATATAATTTATGGTGAAAAATTCCCAGAAGTCCCTCACATACGTCACATATGATATGCACTTTTGATTTAGTGACGTTTGTTACAATGATGGTATTTTGTCTTTGTGTGTATGACCCTGAGCACCATCTATACACGAGTATTGACCATGTTTTTCAGATGAATGCAACAGATGAAAATAAAGAGGTAGAGGACAGATGTCTTACTTTTTAGCAAGAGCTCTTCTCTCCTCAGGAGTGTAATCCAAAGATCCTATCGCTCCTTCCCCTTTAGTCGGCATGAATCCAATGATTGCTATTAAGGCTGTCCGAACTGACACAAAGAGAAAAACATACAGCTTAATGTTGGATAAAAAAAGGCAACTAAAGGATGAACGTTGGACTAGATGCGCTGTAAACCTGCTGTATACAGATGTGCATGTGTGTCACATAGCAGCAAGTGGATTCATTTTATGTCAAGAACATGTCTGGGTCATATTATACTTTGTATATAGAAAATGAAGGCTATATTAACTCAATAATAAATCAATGTTAAAAGAAATATTTCAAGAAATTATTACAGTTTTTTAGAGGTGGTATAAATGCAATTCATGAAGATACTCACTACTCCATGACGGCTGCCATGTCTCTGGATGGTGACCAGAAATGCTCAGACAGATCTTCTTCCCAACTTCAAACCTTCCATTAGGCTGAGGAGGAGGGAAATGTTTTTTTATTAATTACAAGAGTAACAGAGAAGGACAACAGAAGAATGATTAGGGTAAGAGGAAATCAGTAGATGACAAGGAGGACACAGAAAAACCTCCACTCTGAACCTCTTCCCAAAAATATAAGAGACCTAATATAAGAAAGTGAAAAACTATTTTCAATATCAACTATTTTAGACAAAATCTATTACAAAGATGAAAACTAGCAGTTCCACTAAAGTGTTCACCCAAAAATTAAAATGATCCCATAATTTACTCACTCTCAAGCCATCCTTAGTGTATATTACTTTCTTCTTTCAATCGTATTAACACAAGTGTATAAAAAAAGTCATATTAAAATATCCAGATTTTTCCAAGCTTTATAATGGGAGTGAATGGTACCCTAGATTTTGAAGCCCAAAAAAGCACATCCATCCATCATAAAAGTAATCCATACGACTCCAGGGGGTTACCAAAGGCCTTCTGAAAACATCCATATTTATAACTTTATAAACTATAATTACTGGCTGTCATGAATTAGAAGTCTAAAATTATAATTTTTAAAGAGAAATGACAGGATTTCGATATAAGACAAGAGGAGCTTGAGTTTGTTGCCTAGCCCTATTTGTTTGAACTGCGAGAGGCGTCTACTCTCATCTAAGGTGAGGTTACTCTTATGGGATAATTTTCATTTTTGGATGAACTAACCCTTCAGCTACTATAAAAACAATAGTGTGCAAAAGAAAAAACTAAACTGAATCTATAAATATATACCACTGTGCAAACTGAAACAGTCTTCTGACCATCAGTGTATTTAATCCAAAAAGTACAACCCAACACTAGACCTGAGAGTATCAAGTAAAAGTTGCTGAATCATTAATGCCCCGAGTGACGAAAGCTGCAAGCATGTACTGCTAGAGTTGCGAAACGGCACATTTACAGCAAAATTAATTGATAGCAAGTAGTGCAGTATTATGTGTTGTTCTTAAAGTTTAGCATTTAATGGTAATTTACTATTATTTTGAGAGTGATTTCTGATAAAGTGTCATGTGTGACAGATGGAAAATTTGGCGCTAATATGATATAAGGGACTAATAAACTAATAGGCTATTAAAGCACAATAAAATAAAAATAACAATAATAATTATGTAAAAAAAAAAAAAAATCAAGACTATAATGACCATGGTATTAAAAGGTTCAAGTCCATCAGACACTAAGGTTTTTCTTTGGGGATGTTTGATTTGAATTGCAAAACAAAGCAAGCGTGTTGAAGATAAAAACTGGACAGAGCACAACAGAATGGAACAGAAAACAGGGGGCTCAAGACACAATTTTATAATTATTTTTTAATGTTTTTAAAAAAAGTAATGCTCATGGCATGAGACACTGAAAAAACATCAAGAAATGAAGTGAAAAAGAACAAGAACATTTGAAGTCTGTTGGTATTTTCTTGAAATTTATTTATTGTTGTTCAAATGTGTAGAGACATTTGAACAACTAATAAAATTAGTAATTAGTCATTTGTTTTGGAGTTTTCATTTACACATTTTGCACTTTACAATAAACATCTAAATGTCTGTTTAGTAGTTCCTATGTAACAGATTACACAATTTAATTGGGGTGCTTCTAATTAAGTGATAAAAAAAGCAGTTGGAAACATTTTACAAAAGACATGCAATATTTTTTTTACTAATTATATGTAAAATGTCATTAATATTATACTGCAAATTTTTTCTCAAAATCTTGTGGGTCACATGAGTTCCTGAACATGATGAATGATGGGATATGCTTAGCCAAAGACTACAGACTATGCACTCCAATTATTTATGAATGGGGGAAACTGCAAAGTGCAAAATGGCAGAATAAGTCCCACTCTCTAAATAAAAGTGCCAATTTCAGGATTCCCCCATTCAAGTAGATAGGTCTTGGAGGCGTTGCAAATACGGCCACCGAGTGAACAGACTTTGGCTTAGCTCAGAGATAGTGTGGTTTTAGTGTGCTACTTGCTACAGTCATCTCATATGTTTACTTCCTGTAGTGTACTCTCAAATGGCTAAGTCTGCAAGTGTGGCTACTGGGACAGTCACAGGCCCTAAAAATTCTGTATGCAAATGACCTCCGTCAGTGTTCTATGATGGAATAACCTTAGTGTACTGGCATAGCATAACATATCACACTGACAGTCATGAGGGTTTGACAAGCTGTTGAATAATTGTTAAAAATAAGTTTTGCATTGTAAGCATTACTTTTACAAAACATATAGCACATTACATCTCTTTTATTTCAAAAGATCAAAAAAACATCCTGTCTATAAGAGCTAATGTAAAATTACATTAAACTAATGAACTTTTAGTTCAAGTTTAGCATGTCACACTGCAAGACATTATGGTATTAAATTATTTTGAACAGTTAAGATTTATATTATGATTCATACACACAAAGGTCTTTAAACATATTTTATATGTATGAAAGCTGAAATACATTTTTAGACTCAGAGTCCATGACGAGGATAGAATAAGAATAACAGAATAATTTTTCACATCTTGAAATTGTAAAAAAAAAACAAAAAAAAAAACATTTTTAATTGATAATATTTTGTGAATGAACAAATGCCATCAAGAAAAAAAAAGGCCCTTTTTTTTTTTTTTTTTAAAGGCCCTTTCTAAAGACTGCACAAATTACTGCATATTACTTTATGTAAAGAGCAACATAAACCAAATGTCAACAAATGACCACCTGTAACTCATTTAAATTTCAAATACAGTGAAATGTAGTTTAAAAGGAAGATAGAGAGCAAGATAGAAAGCTAGAAAGCTAAAATGAGAAAAGAGAGATCTTGTACAAGATTCTATTAGGATTCAATTAACTTGAGGAACCTCCAATAATTTTTCCTAACTATATAAAAATACATAAAACAGTTTTATTTTTGTTTTATATATGCACATTTATTATTAAATGTGTATTTTTAACCACATTTTGTCATGTGTACAACCAATAAGTAATTTAAGTCATGACTTCATTGCATCAATCAGATAATGTGAGGTCTTACATATGGTAGTGCAAGATGGGTCTTCATGATTTTTGGTTTGTTTGGAAAAGATGAATGTGTCAATCACTGGATATTACTTGCGGTTCATTCCTCAAATTGGAAATGGAAGGTCAAGTTGAATACAACAAGCCAACGTAAAAGAACTAGCGGCGACGGAAGACGACTGTGTTGTTGCCTCGCGTTGGCTGTATCTGGGCCAAAAAGCTGCACCTGATCACACCAAAATGACTACTGAGGCGACTGTCAACTAACTACCATGTGCGCTCTAAGCCTGTATACGTAACTATCTGTCTATTTCAGCAGGTATCAATAGTCTGTAATCATTTTTCAAAAAGAGAAAATGAAACTAGGACTGCAGATATACAAACTGTAAACAAAACAGCACTTGCTTGCCATTTTGAATTTCAATCATGCTGATCATTTTCTTCATTCCAGTTGGCTCATGTTATTATGAAAACATTTGTGTATTCGAATGTTCAGGTAAGATGACATAAAATTAGAACAGCCTTCTGTCTGTGCCGTCTTGACTTCCTTGCCTTCGCTTTCATTCTCATGCACCGACTCGCTCCCTAAACTGAAGTCAATCAGAGGGATCTCTCTCACCTAAGCAGATTCAACATTTTGAATTGGACGAACTCCCGCCGATGTGAGGTGAACCCGACTACAGCCGATGTGTGGAACACACCGCAAATACTAGCCTGACAGATGCTCACTGATGACCGACCGTCGGCTTGGTGTGTCAGGGCCCTAAAAGAACCTACTCATAAGAGAATTTTGTTCACGAAAAGGGATGCAAAGGGGTGGAAAAATTCCAGTAAACTTCCAGAAACTTTCCAAAATTTCCCAAAAGTTTCCAAAAATCCTGTAAAGTTTCTGGGAATTCTGAAAATTTACCGAAAATTTGCATCCCTATTCACGAATGTATGTGAGAGGCCAACACAATAGGAAGAAGTGTTGTATGTATTAGTGTCTTAGTATTCCATGGTGGTACAAAGAACATAGTGATTTTTTTCTAAAAGCTAAAACATTTCTTTCAAGGCACTGTAGATGTAATAGCATAGCACAAAACATGGTAATTCAAGAACCACCCTTGAAAACGAGTGTCGTGCAAACCAGTTCCAGTATTTTTTAATGGAATATGAATCGCTTCTCGATTTTCAATCCTAGGTAAAATCTGTGAAGGACCTTGACGGAAGGTTCTGAGTGTAGGTTTTGAGTAGCGGCATTAGGACCTTAGAGTTGGTTTAAGAAGTTAAAAAAAATGTCTTACAGTGAGCAGAATGATGCTGGGGGGCTTCATGGGGTATTCAGGGGGCAGCACAATCCGACCGTGATAAACTCCACCATCGAAATCAGAGTCTGGAGGTCCTCTAACGGAGAAGTGCCACTCAAACAGGTTATCCTGATGAACACATGAGAGTCAGACACTCAATTCACTCACCCACTGATGTTCACAGAGTATAGCAAAAACATGATAATTCAACATGAAAAATTGACATCTCTGATGCTAGAGACCGAACTCGCACTTCTTTAACAGTAACGTCTACATTGTGTGCTGCAACTTAATCTAGGGTTCATGTAAAGCCTCATCAGATAAAACAAAAAGCTCCCAGACAATAAATCCTATCAACTTTCTTAAAGGGGTCCTGTTATGCTTTTCTCCATGTACAACTTTCTTTAGTGTGTAACGTTGCTGTTTGAGCATGAAAAAAGTCTGTTAAGTTGCAATGCACAAAGTCACTCCAAAGGGAGTTATTTTATATAATCAGTAAGCACTAGAGTTGCACGATTAATCATTAAAAGATTATGATCTTGATTCAAACACGCATGCAATCTTATTCATAATTGCTCTTTAATGCAATCATAAATGCAAACCTTTGACAAAATCACACCGGAACATTCAGATTTGACCCAGAGAGACCAGTTGTCATGTTAGGTATGAAACAGCTTCACAAACAGTCTTTTCAGCCACACAGTATCATTACTTTTGTGAAAATAGAGCAAATCACCGTTTGAAAGTAAACTGACACTTCAAATAATGATTGTATCGATGATATTGTTCACCACTAGGTGGCGTCAAGTGACTTAATTTTTTATTTGTAATTGAATCATTGATTTACGGAGCCCCTGACATGACATGCGTGGGAAAAAAAAAGTAGGCTAAATCAAGCGCACGATTTATTAGTTCGTTACATTGATTGACTAAAACGTGCACATGATTTACTATTTTGTTCCCTCAATTTACTAAAATGTGCGCACAATTTACTATTTCGTTCCCTCGATTTATAAATCATGTGCATGATTTATAAATCGAGGGAACGAAATAGTAATTGTGTGCACAATTTAATAAATCGAGGTAATGAATTAGTACGTCATGCGCACGATTTAGTAAATTGAGGGAACGAATTAGTAAATCGTGCTCATGATTTTTTTTCTTTCTTTTATGTCATGTGCGGGGCTCCGTACTCATTCAAGAGTTTCGCTCAAAAACGCTGATTTATCCAGTAATAAAACAAGTGAAGTTTTCATTAGTGAGTCATTGAATCATTTATTCAAACCGATTTTTTAAAAATAATTCAAATTAAACAATTCTAAATAGACTGCAGCAATTTATATTTTGTCAAAACCTTTAATAAATTACATGTTATTTTGTTTAGTTGTCTGAATCAGAATCGTGGGAGAATCATGATGTCTATTTGAAACCAAAAAAAATCGTGATTCTCAATTTATCAAGAATCATGCAGCTCTAGTAATAACTGCACTGTAAACCCAAACAGTACTACTAACTTATAAAGATTGAGTACACTGCAATTAAAGTCTGTTAAATCATTGATGCAACTTAAAACTATTACATTTTCTGAACAAGGCGTTTAGTTTTATTTTTGTGTAGCTCAACATTTTTGAGTAAACCCTTGTACTTAAATTATTATTTTCAAGTTTACTGAGTGACAAATTGACGTCATCCACGTCACGTCGTTGCTCTACCTGACGTTATCAGAAGAATCCATTCAACATTAATCTTGTGTTTTTGCATAAGATTAATACAGGGGAAGTTGTGTTATTGCTTATTGTTCTGTTATTTTGGTATTTAAAGGTGTTTCTATGAAACTTGAAGTTTTGTAATGTTACCATCATGGTGAATAGTGCCTGTGGTTTGGTCGAGAATAGGCTGTGAAACTTTAAGGCTATATATACTGCATGACGATTAACAGTTCATGCAAATAAATAGTGATAGTCTCTTTGATGGTTACATTAGTGCATGCTGTTAACATGTACACTGTAAACCCAAATAGTACCACTAATATTTAAAGATTGAGTACAAGTGTTAAATCACTGATGCAACTTAAAACTATTACATTTTCTGAACAAGGTGTTTAGTTTTATTTGTGTAGCTCAACATTGTTGAGTAAACCCTTATACTTAATTATTTTTAAGTTTACTGAGCGACAAAGTAACGTCATCCACGTCACATTGTTGCTCTACCTTATGTTATCAGAAGAATCCAATCAACATTAAGATTTCAAGTTCCCAGCATGCTTTGCGTCACACTCTGTAAGGTAGAATAAATGCTCAAATTGAGTGTTATTTTGTGTGTTTTTGCACAAGATTAATACAGGGGAAGATGTGTTATTGTTTAATGTTTTGTTATTTTGGTATTTAAATGAGTTTCTGTGATGTTGAAGTTTTGTAGGGTTACCATTGTGGTGAAGAGTAGACTGTGGTTAGGTCAAGAATGAGCTGTGAAACTTAGTAAGGTAGTATAAATACTACATGTTGATTAACAGTTCATGCAAGTAAATAGTGATAGTATCTTTGATGGTTACATTAGTGTGTGCTGTCACTAACTAACACTTAACCATAAAGATTAGGTGTTAGTTTATTCAATATTTCATCTAAATTTTAATGACAAAATTTCTGTAGAATAAAATAATCTTTGAGTTGTTTACTTAAATGTTTTGAGTATTCTGAACTTATTGGGGTTTACAACCACTGCATCAAAATAGTTGAAAAATAAGAAATATTACGTATGGTAAACAATAGTTATAAGTACAGTGGATTTAAACATTAAATAAAATTTTAAACATTTCAGTTTGACTTGTTATTTATATTTTTCTTTACTTAAAAGATTTGAGTTGTTTTTCTTACATTTTTTTTAGGTGATCTATGTGTCTACAAAAATTGAGTATTCTGAACTTATCGGGTTTTACAGTGTGTTTCTGAACTCCCTAAATCATGTCTTGAGTTTTCTTATTTACATTGGGCTCAGGCTCAAACAGCTATGGCAAAACTGAAGGCATAGTCAGCATAGTTACAATATTGTTTACAGCACTTCACGAAGTTTCCGAAGCTGATACTCGCCGTAAGGGGTGTTACATTTCCAACACAAGCTCTAAGCGATAGACCAATCACAACAGACTGAGGCCAGCTGACCAATCAGAGCAGACTGTTTTTTGGAAGGTGTGTTTTAAAGAAATGAAACTAGGACAAAGCGTTCAGACAGAGGGTGAAACAGGTGACTCAACAATGTAAATGTATATTATAAGAAAAATTTGTGTTTTTTTCACATTAAATGATGTAATCATATTCTAGTAGACCCCAAAACAAAACTATGAACCTGTAAATGAGAATAATAAGACCCCTTTAAGGATGTTCTTTGACAGGCAAAAAAAAAAAGCCTCATTCATATTCAGATGTATACAATGGATAGTTCTGCTACTAGATGCTGATTGGTAATTAACAAATACATTAAAAGTATATCATAACTTTCACACAACTTGAAAGTAATGATCATACTTTAACAAAATAAATTATAATTAGACACAAAGATAATAATAATAACATTAGTTATGTCTGACCTCCAGTGGCTGAGCATGATAATGTTCAGTCGGATCCCGGAGTTCTGCTGCCTCTTTCATCAACCTCTTCACAGCTAATAAACAGAAAGAAAAAAAACAGACAAAAGACAGTCACACTTATTTGTCATTGAGCTGTGCTCTTATGTCAATATCTGCAACAAATATTCAATATAACGACTGGCATCTGAATGGCCCAAAGAATAAGGCATGGGGCTAATGACTCTGATGTGTACTAGATTGGTTTACTTATTAGTCTCACTCAAAACTGAATCATTTTATTGTACTCATTATGAACAATTTATGATTTATAAGTTGTGTTTGCAAAGGCAAGCATCATTTTATTACAGTAATTTTCATACTGAACCATACACTCGGTTTACTGCATAACCCATCCCAACTGCACTACATACATAAGTGATTTCTCAAATCATGCGTGCTTAGACTTAGATGACAAAAAATTGGAGGACAGTGGAGGAGAGTCAAACTAGAATATCAAAGAGACTTGATGGTGAACTCTTTTGACTTGGGATAGTACCACCTTGCGACCACATAGCGTCCTACGAGATCCAAGCTCTAATAATTTGCAAAACAAAGCATGCAGCAAATGTGAAACTAGTGAAACTGTTGCAGGACAGCACTATAAAACTATAAATATAGACTAGAAACAGGCACTAGTCTAAAGATTTACACAACATTTGAAATTACATAATGTATAGCATAAAAAAAAAAGTATAAAATGTGCTGAAAATGTAGGTAGCACATCATGTCATTTCACTCAATAGTGATAATGTTAATACATTTCAATGTTTGAATTTAAGGATATTTTTGTGCATGTTCACTTATAAACAATAAAATGTAAAAATGGGTAACGCTTTATTTTACATTGTATTTGTTACATGTTACAACTAGTATTAACTATAAATTATGCACAATTACATGCAACTAACTCTATTCCAAACCCTAACCCTATAGTAAGTACATGTAGTTAATTAATATTACTCAGTACTTAAATGTATAAGTACACTGCAACAAGCTAAAAATGTGTGATTTGATTATTACAAATAGTATTCGATTGGCAAAATAATCATATTACAGGCAAACTAAACAAATATTTTACAATTACTGTATCTATGTTTGCTTGTTCCCTCTCAAAACAAAATTTGTATTGTGGTAGTAGTACCATGGCACAGTTATGGTACTATTGGTATTGGACGATAGCCATATGTATGTACCATGGTAACGTTACTTACATGGCATGGTACTTTTTTGTTAGTGCTTGCTCGATCACAGATTACAGTTAGATGAATTCCAACACAGTATGACATTGGCTATTGACACTTGAATGGGCTGCTGAGACTGAGGCTAATAATCTAGCTAGCTCATGACAAGGGCTGAATGTATGATAAAGCCTTTTCAGAGCATATAACTCATGACATTACATTTTATATCGACGATGTAGAAAAGATGCGATGACATACCTGGACTCTTCAAGTTATATTTGCTCTCCATTACGGAACAAACCTCCCGCTTGGCTGATAATCTTCCGTTCTAGTTATTTGGTGTGTGTCTTTTGGGATTTCGCCAGGTGTTTATCTAGAGCTGTAATCCTGACGTGGCAGCACTGAAGTTTTTTCCTACTTTCGAGATTAATTTTCTGAGAAAAAATGAAAACAGGAAGTAAAATTAGGTTTTGAATGGCAGAACTTTATTGATGCGATTCACGCGAACAGAGCTATGTGACGTCAGCCCCTGAAAACGAATTATGGCAAGCTGTATAATCTTATAATGAGTTCTTGGATAAATTTGGTTTTCCAAATTATGAGTATGCTGTTGTGTTTGACGCCATACCTCAGCAAATTATACATTTTGAAAAAGGAAGTGATTCTGATGCAATATATGTTATTGGAGATATTTTGTATATTGGAAATAGCCTATTATGATAGGTGAAACAACAACCAATGTGTGATATACCTATATCATAAAAGCTTATTGTGAATAAATGTATTTAGAAATATAAACTGGACTGAAATGTGGAACATTTGTGCAAAATACTGTTTAAATAATATAGTAAAAGAGGTTACATTGAAAATACATAGTATAGATACAGCTAAAATTTTGTTAGAGAGATTTCATGTAGATATTGATTATTCCTGTGATTTTCATTCAATATAAAAAGAATCCTCAGGCTATATATTTTTTGTTACATATTATTAAAATGAAAATAATTTAATGAAAATACTACTACTAATAATTATTATTATTATTATATTTTTCTTGTAGCCTACATTTACTTTTCTTTATTTTGGAAAAATTACACATAAGCCTACACAAAAACAAATGGTCAGGGTCCAAGCTAAATTTCATTAATTTCCTCCACGAGACCAAGGACTACAGCATCTGTTTGAAAAATACTGTTAATAAAATAAAAAGCAAAGACTTCATATTTTTTCATGAATATTAGTGATTATGTACACTCTGGCATTTATGTGTATAAATTGTGTATATTTTCAGGATACAGGCTAAATGAGTTAATTAATAGAACAACAGGTGAACAGAATCATTAAAGGGATAGTTCACCCAAAAATGAAAATTATCCCATGATAATTTACTCACCCTCAAGCCCTCCTAGGTGTATATGACTATCTTCTTTCAGATGAACACAATTAGAGATATATTTAAACATTTCCTTAGTCCTCCAAGGTTTATAATGGCTGTGAATGGGATCCCAAAAAAAAAAAAAAAATGCATCCATCCAAAAATTTATTCATACGACTCCAGAGGGTTAATAAAGGCCTTTTGAAGCGAAGGGATGCGTTTTTGTAAGAAAAATATCCATATTTAAAACTTTATAAGTAAGCAATAAGGTACGAGAGTCTATGCTGTATTGTGAATAAGTCCTGGCTGAAGGGCGTTGTTAGGCACGACGCGAAGCAGAGTGCCTGCAACCCCTTCAGCCGTGACTCTCGTATCAAAGACTACTATTGAAAAGGCTAAATTGTTGTGAACACAGAACAAGACGCAACTGACAAATGCTTTGACTAGTGATGTCAGTCACGGGAAAACCCCTTAAATGTTAAAAGGACAAGATAATACATCGGACATTTAAACAGATTTTTTATTATGAACATAGGACTGACCTGAGGGAAAATGCTAAATCTGAATCACTCACTCACTCGATCTCTTTCTCACAATACTCTTCTACATAATACAGTAAGCTTCAATGAACAATATCAATTGAGAACAAACAGTTTACGTGGTTAAGAGTGGTTGCTAAGGGTGTTGTGTAGTGAAACACAGAACCGTTGGGTGAAGCGGTCATAGCCATGTTTTATCGTGAATAAAACACAGCTATTCAGAATCAAGAATCAAGGAAAGGAACTAACCAATTTATAAATTCAAATAACTAGCTTCCAGGGGACGACCGTACGCAGAATGCGCAAGTTGACTAGCGTCAAATGAGTAACCTCTGACGCGATGTATGACGCAGGATGTAGGAGTATCGTAAGCTTAGACGCCATTCACGGTTCAAACAAATAGGACTGTGCAACAAACTCAAGCTCCTCTTCTCTTATATCAAAATCCTCTGACATTTCACTTTTTAAAATTTCTCTTTTTATACTTCTAATTCGTGACCGGTGTTTTGTTTTGCTCTCTCCTCTGCGCCTCCGTGTTTGTCATTGCGTGGAGTCAAAGGTTGCTCTTCCACCCAAATCGACGTGCGCAGTATTCCTACGGTCCTCCGCCGGAAGCTAGTTATTTGAATTTATAAAGTTTTAAATATTGATATTTTTCTTACAAAAAAGCACCCCTTCGCATCAAAAGGCCTTTATTAACCCTCTGGAGTCGCATGGATGCATTTTTTTTGTTTGTTTTAAAATTTGGGTTCCCATTCACAACCATTATAAACCTTGGAGGACTAAGGATATTTTTAAATATATCAATGATTGTGTTCGTCTCTGAAAGAAGATAGTCATATACACCTAGGATGGCTTAAGGGTGAGTAAATCATGGGATAATTTTCATTTTTGGGTGAACTATCCCTTTAAAAAAAAACAGAGACCAGTCCCGAGAGACTGGTTCCCTTAGTAGATCGTCTGGCAGCATGAGTTTTTCTGCCAAATGTGTCACAATGGTTCCTGCTCACACCCAAAAAAGTGTACAGAATTCAGTTTTGTTCTCGTCACTAAGGTGGGCCCAGAGTAGGCTCTGGTTATGGAACAAGAGCAAATCTTTAAAAGTAAATCGTGACTCAAATCAGATCACTGGTTTGTCACTATAGACCTCAAAAATGCATACTTCCATGTATCCATCCTTCAACTTAACAGGAAATTCCTCATGTTAGCTTTCGGGGGCGAAGCATACCAGTACTGGGTTCTTCCTTTCGACCTAGCATTATCCCCTCGCACTTTCACGAAATTCGTGGATTCTGCAATGGCTCCACTGCGACTCCAGGGCATTCGCGTGTTGAATTAAATTGACGACTGGTTAATATTAGCTCATTCAGAGCATTTAGCGATTCAAAATCGAGATGTTGTTCTTACTCATATAAAAGAGCCGGGGTTGAGACTGAATGCCTAAAAGAGTGTGCTTTCTCCAGCACAGAGAACCAGCATGATATGGGACTCTGTGACAATGCAGGCACCTTTGTCTCCTGCACGCATTAAGGTAATCCTATCAGCAGTAAAAGAACTGAAGCTAGGCCAGTCACGCACAGTCAAGCAGTTTCAGAGGCTGTTGGGTCTGATGGCAGCAGCAGCCAACGTAATACCTTTTGGCCTGTTGAACATGAGACCCCTCCAGTGGTGGCTCAAGACCAGGGGTTTTCCCGAGGGGCAATCCATTCCGAATGATCAAAGTTACAAGCTGACGTCTTCGTACTTTGACGATGGTTCTTGCCCCAAGGCCCAGTGTTGTGGGAACTCCTTGTCGTCGCGTAATGCTTATGACAGATGCTTCGGTCCTGGAGGGTCTGTGGAAGTGCCATCATCTATCAGGGTATATAAACTGCCTGGAGGTGATGGCTGTTTTTCTCGCATTAAAAAGGGGCCATCATGTTCTTGTCCAGTCCGACAATACATCGGTGGTTGCTTACTTTAATCATCAGGGGGGTTTACAAACTTTTTTTTGGGGGGGAAGATTTGGTCCTTGCAACAGAATATACTTTATTACTAATTGTTACGAAAGGACAGCACTGAGCACAGAGAGTGAGGATCCACATGCAGTTTAATGAGAAAAACATAATCATAGTCCAAAAACCAGGCAGAGGGTCAAAGCACAAGTTATCAGTCCAAATCCAAGACAAGGCAGCTATCAGAACCCGGAACAATAAGACTACTCAGAAAACTATCAGTAACACAAAACAAGACTTCTGACACAAAGCCCAGAGGAGTATAAAACGACATAGTTCCAGTTCGTTTTTTAAATGCCCTTCCCTCGCTAACTTCCCTCAGTCTCGTTGATTCGGATGTACGTCATTGCTTACGTTGCACGAGGCGGAACCTATGCAATGGACTGAACTGGAACGTCCTAAGCCCTCGATCACTTGGAATCCGCAATGGAGCTGATTTATTATTTATTTTTTCCCCTTACAAAATTGTTTAATATAGCATTCTATATGTATATATGTGTGTTTTAAATGTTTAAAAAAATAATTAATATATCATAGAGTTGTTTGTGGTGGGGTAAATTAAAAGCGATATGCGGTGACGTCATAGTCGTGTTACATTGTGGGTTATGGAGCTGCCTGAAGTGTACATGTGAAGTAGACTCACTCCCTCGGGTTAAAATCGAGGGAGCAAGGGTCTGTCCATATAAACTTCCCTCTTCCACTTCACGAAGTGGAACGCACTTCAAAATGGCGGCAGGGATTCCCCCGAGGGGAAGTGTTTAGGGAAGTTCGCGAGTGCGTGTCTAAAACTGGAGTGGGACGCAGCCAGAGTTGATGACATGGTTTAAACAAGACACAGCTGAAACCAATAAACTAATAATGAGCAGAGAGTTCTGGGAAATGGAGTTCGGGAATAACAGAGTGTGACAGTAAGGGAGGCTGCCATCTGCTGGCAAATTATTGCATCCGCAGCTGACAGATGTAACCCTAATAAATGAAAAGAAGCGTCTTTCAAAATAATAAATACATTTTAGCCTATCAAACATTTCATGAAAATATATAAAACTGATATTGATACGAGATGTTCATTTTGCCAAGTTCACACAAAAACTGTCTATCATCTATTTTGGTTATGTTACTATACTCAACAACTTTGAAAAATATTGACACATTTATTAATGATAATATCCAGCAAGGTATATCCATAACTTTTAAAGACATTATTTTTGGATTGGGACTCTACTAAAAACAATGCTTGCTTTGTTATACATTTAATTTATCTTCTTTGCAAATTTTATATCCACAAATGTAAGTTTACCACCAACAAGCCAATCTTTCTTGTCTTCTTGAAAGAATTTAAAATATAGCAAGTAGAACAACTTAAATTTGCAATGACTTTAATTTGTATACCCTAACTGATGTATAAATTAATACCTTACCCTAGTGTTCTTTTTCTCTGCCTTCTTTTTTTTTTGTCTTTTTCAGTCTTTAGTTATATTATTTATTATTGTTAATTAATTTTTTTCTCCTCTGNGTCTTTTTCAGTCTTTAGTTATTTATTATTATTTATTATTGTTAATTAATTTTTTTCTCCTCTGTTTTCTGATGACATTGAACATAGTGTGGATACATTTTGTGTATTGTATACAAAGTTGTATATTATAAACATGTCATCTCTGTATTTTTTGTATTGATAAAAAAATTAATTCATTTTTCAGAGCTTCGTTCATTAATATTAATTATGTAATACGATTGGTCACTGATGACGATCCATCAGTGACCACCCAACGTCAGTGTCGTCTGATTAATATTCAAATAAGCTTAAGCCTTCCCCATAGTAGTGTAAATTCGCTGCATGGTTGTAGTGAAGTCTGTCTCTTCACCGCTGGATGGCACATGTATACTCCTCCTCCTCACTTCATTGCGCAGTTTGGATCATGTTTATCGAGTGCTACTCTTTTCCCACGCATCAATTTTCGGAATTTTGCGCGTTTCGGGGGAAAACGGAATAACACTTTGTACAAGGAAGAGTTCAAGTCACCGTGCTCTGTGTGTGAGGTAGGTTTTAATATATATTATCAGAGTTTTGACTTGTTTGCTTCGTTTTTTTGTTTACGTGCTCATCTTTGTTCAGTGCTGTTTTAAACCGCTGTTTACTAATCCATACAATAATAACTTCGGGTGGTTAAGAGCATATCTCCTCTTCTCTCAAAATCTATCGTGAATAATAATCAGGCTGACGTGCTATGGTTGCTGGGACAATCCAGAAGAATGTGCTAGACAGCACTAGCTCACACAATCTCTCTCCTTATACACACACACACACACACACACACACAGGTTTACTTCTAAATGGGGACATTCTAATGTAATTGTTTTTATATACAGATATTAATGTTAATACCTAACCCACACAACCTAATCCTAACAGAACTTTCTGAATTTTTAATAAAACAAACAACAACAACAACAACAACAAAACTTTTACTAACTTTATTTAAACAAAAGATTACGTCCCCAAAATAAAGTTGTTGTTTTTTTGTTGTTTTTTGGTTTTCTTGTTTTTTGGTCAGATTTTGCTCACTTCTGGGTACATATTTGCCCCCAAAATTAAATATGGTAAAGTAGATACACCCACAGACCTCTATTGTTTTAAATGAGGGTAATGATTACTGCAGCTAATACAGGACAAAATTTGGCATTTAAAAACATTAACTTTATTTATGAAGCCTTTTCTCTTTGAGCACAAACTACAAAAAAAAGAGAAAAAAAAGTTTAAAAATAGTTTTTTTCCCCCTTCATGTTACAACCAAAACATTCCCTTCCCAATTTACCATGGGAACCACCATAAAACCACTGATAAAATACTGTACTTGCTGCACCAAAGTAATATACATTTCACTGCTTGGTATGAACCACCAAGTTTATTTATACATTTTATTTTTTTATGATTTTACATTAAGAATGATATATATAAAAACTCTTAAAATAAAGGTTCTTTATTGGCATTGATGGTTCCATAAAGAAACTTTAACATCCATGGAACCTTTCTATTCCACAAAAAGGTTATTTATAGTGAAAAAAGATTCTTTATATTTTTAAGATGTTCTTCACACAAAGAAAAAAATAGCTCTTTTTAAGAACTGATTATTGAAAGGTTCTTTGGGGAGCCAAAAATGGCTCTTCTATGGCATCGCTATAAAAACACTCTTTTACAGCCTTTATTTCTAAGAATGTAGTAACTTTTGCCACTCTTTGGTTACCATGTAAGAGTTTTCAGCAAGGTGTCCAATATCTGGCTAAGGTCAGAAACACATTTTTTTTTTTTACATGTCAAATCTGACACTTTATTAAAGTAAACTGGTCATCCACACCCTTATTCAATTATGTCTTTAAAACTGTGCATATAAACGCAGCTGACCTTAGTTCATCACAATTCAACCTTATGCTGATCAGTGTAAAGTGTTGAGACATTTAGTGTCTGAAATAGTTTGGAATAGCCCTACATTGCTTTAATAAGTACACCTTTATCATTATCAGGGTTCCCCACCCCCCCCTATTGTTTCATTCAGATCCTTTGTCTGATGGAGGGGTTTCTGGCTCAGATAAAGGGTGTGGTGATATCAGTCAGACTCTCTATGTCTAGATTGTTTCTGGTATTGGTCATCTGAAGTACAGATCATATAACTGTCTGCTATCATATTTGAAATCCATCAAGTCAAGTGGTTCATAGATAATGCTTTGCAAAACTCAAAGCAGTGTTATTGTTATTATTAGCTATTATTATTAGCTCTAAAATAATTCATTACGTTTGTAGGAGAGACAGATCTTCAAATCAGTTTGCTTGAGTTTCAAAAGGTTTTGAAACATAATATTCAGTTTTTCATTTAAAGAGTAATTTAAATGCAAAAATACTGTCTCACCATAGGAATTAACATTATACCATATTACTTATGTTATACATATTATCCAGAACAGAGAGAGAGAGAGATTTTTTTTTTTTTTAACTAAAATTGTTGTAACTTTAAATTATATGTAAAATTAGCTTAATTGACATAAAAATAATGTCAGAAAATGGTAATGTTCCTAAAAATAGGTTTATTTTGAAAATGAAATATGAGTTGGACATGTTCTTGACAGGTTGCGTGTGATTTTTGATAAAACTCAGTATCATTTAATAGACTGTATATGCCTCTGAGCTACACAAACTCCAGACATTTTCTGGCAAGAACTTTTAGCAGAGTTCCACCTCAAATCCTCTGAATAGAGCTGAAAAATGAAACTCTTGCTGTATGTCGCCACAAGGAAAAAGGATTATGACTAACCATCATAGGGATAAGGTTTCAAACGGAAATAATGAAGACCTCTTAGGAAAAGGTGCCTAGTATAGCAGTCTCACTCTTCATATGGTAGCACTTTACAATAAGGTACACTCAAAAAAATTTAAGCTTTTTTTTTTTTTAAGATTTATGCAATTTAATTAATAGTAATGTAATTAAAAGTAATAGTAAAGACATAATGAATAATCCTTACATATTTTAATTGAATAACAATCCTTAATCAATTATTCACTTAAAAATATGCAAGGCTTATTCAATTTAATTTGATGGAATTTTACTATTAATTAAATTGTGTAAATCTTAAAATAAAGGCTTAATTTTTTTTTAGTGTATTTAGGTTTCATTAATTAACATTAGTTAACTACTTTAAAGTGAACTAACAATGAACAATACTTCTACAGCATTTATTAATCTTAGTTAATGTTAATTTCAACATTTATGAATTATTATTATTAATTCATTATTAAAATCAAATGTTGTATTTGTTACCATTAGTTAATGGACTGTGAACTAACATGAACAATCAATAAACAGCTGGATTTTTCTTAACATTAACAAAGATACTGTAACAAATGTATTGCTCATTGTTAGTTCATGTTAGTTAATACATTGACTAATGTTAAGAAATTAGACCTTATTGCAAAATTTAGTGTTACCATATTATTATTTTCACAATATAAGGAGCACTTCTTAGCCTGACCAGCATGACCCATAAATAAACCAACAAGACCCTTAAATAAAATACTGGGTTCGAGTAGCACACTACTTCCACGTTTTTCTTACTATGGCTCAGGCATTTGTTGAAGCAATGTCTGGCTGCCTTCTCATTAACAGTTTAACTCGTCTCAACAGGCCACACCACCTCTATTTTAGTGAAGCCGGACTCAACAGGTTCTGGACAGGTCATTGAAGCTTATTTGCTGAGAACCTCCCATTTAGAGAGGAAGAATCTGCCTGACATTTTTTTTCTCTTTGTGCACACCTCTACAGTGGTGCTGTTCTGGGTCAGTGGATATTTAGGTCTTTAGCTCAAACAATGTTTATGAAATATTGGAATATATATATATACAACATTTAATTAAATAAATATAAATATATATATATTACACACACACAAACACAATTTTTTTTGTTAGGTCTTCTTCCACGTTGGCCATATTCAAATCTAGGTTGAAGACACATTGTTTCTCTTTAGCCTATATAGTGTTGCCTGAGATGTTATAGGAGTTTTAGTTGTATTAGTTTCATTTGTATGATTTGTTTTACTTCTGTGAGTCTGTTATTCTATTATAGGTTGCTAATTTTATATAATTCAGTTTTTTTTTCTTTTACTGTATTTTCCTAATTGTTGTATGGCTTTATTTTTTTTTTTTAATNTTTTTTTTTTAATGAAGAAATCTTTCAGTATTACTGAAGAATGATACATTTCTAAGAACTTTTAGTGCTTTTTTAACTCTGCATATAGTAAAAAATAAAACTGTTTCTGCACTACTAGCGGCACCAGACAGAATAATTTAGTGTTTTAACAGTATTTTTAATATGATAATATGTCATAATTTAATAATATGTCATTCTTCAGAGTTAAATGGTTTTCAGGACTTTTAGTTGTTGCTTGCAGAGAATGATGTCTTTAATGTTTAATGATGTCAGTTTAAATTTGATAAGTGCAGTTTTACACTCTGAACCTTTCCCTACATCATACTCATGTTTCTCTCTCACAGGAGCATAACAAAATTAACTTGTGTTCAGATGCACACGTCTCATTTTTCTGTTCATATTATGAAGAGGAATCTGATTAGTGGTAATGTCACGTTGGTGATGAGTGAAGATGATGGAGGGCAATACGATTGTTAATGGACAAACTGAGCACCATCTTTTATGGATGCTGAAGAGATATTTGCATTACTGTTATTTTCTTCATGTCCTCTAAGAGATGTCAAATGTTATTTAAATATTCCATGATTAAATGGATACAAATTTATAAATAAGTAGACCGTGAAGTGTAATCAGTTGACTTTACTTTTAAAAAAAGCTCGAAAACGATCTGCATTTGGAAAATTAAGCTTCACTCTAATTGAAGATCTGAATATCTGAAATATCTGAATCAAACAGACTTTTCCAGTCCAATTTCAATCGCATGTTTTTCACATTTTCTGAATTCTATTGTTACCTATGCACTCCTGGCTGAATAACATATGCATTTAAATTTTATATGGACTGGTTTATGTGCTCTTGTGTCTGTCACTTTTTGTAGCTAGTTTTGTTACTAAAAGTGTTCTTGGTGTTCGTAACATGCATATTCATTGGTGAACCATGCTGGAATTCACATGAACTGTACTCCACACCTTTTGAGGAGTTCATACAACAACGTTCACATCATCCAAACTGACCTGGCTGCACATTAGAAGTGCTAGTGTGAATGAATCCTGAATCAACATCAACACTTACATAGTCAGACTAGAACCTCATTAAGAACTCAAACCACCAAGTTCAGTGGCTAGTTGCATAAGCTGCTTAGTCTTAAAAGTTAGTCATCTCATTTTTTTTTCGTAAATACTGGTCCTAACTTTTTAAAGTCAGTTACATAAAAGGTAAATCGGTCTAATTTGAATAGAAGTTTGAATAAAAGTAAGACTGGTTACGTTTTATCTAACTTGATAGTTGGTCAAACTAGTTCTTAAAACAGTCTTAACATAGTGGCTAGGTTAGTGCAACTGGCCCCAGAAAACTCAAAATGTCTTAAAAAGAAGTGTCAATATGAGTAGTAATGACATAAACAAATGAAGTTAAACTTACGCTAATAAGTTAACAGTGAGTGCAGCATATCTATCATTATTTTTAACGACATTAATGATAGTAAGATAATGTGTGATGTGGGGTCCTGGTAAACCCTACGTTATGGGGGCCAAATGTCCCCACAAATATAGTAATACCAGTCATTTTTGACCTTGTGGGGATATGTTTTGGTCCCCTTGAGGAAAACGGCTTATTAATCATACAGAATGATGTTTTTTGAAAATGTAAAAATGCAGAAAGTTTTTTGTGAAGGTTGTGTTAAGGAGTAGGTTTAGGATTAGGGGGATAAAATATAGAGTTTGTACATTATAAAAATCATTGTCTATAGAAAATCCCCATAAAACATGGAAACCAAAAATGTGTGTGTGTATACTAATAAAAGTTCTTAAAAGTTAAGAAAGGAATTTATAATTTTATGCCGTTGTCTTGGCCAGTGACAAGCTGAATGAATTATTTTGGAGGCTACTGCTTTTGGCAGTTACACAAATGGCTCATTTCACAATGCCCAATGTCTCAATGTGCTTTTCTGTTGTTTGAGCATTAAGCTTTACAAATGCATTTTTTTTGCATTCTCCTAATTCTCCCAATTCTCCTGAAAAGTTAAGAATGTTTTTCCCTTTTCCTTTTGGGAAAAACATGATACAGCTGTATTTACGAGCCACTGGTATGTTTCAGGTTGTGAACAGGCCAGTGTTTAGGGTTTGCTATTGGGACCTTAACATGAAAAGTCCTCCTCCTGAGAACCCTTCAAAGACATGGAGGGCTGTAAGAGCAAGTGTGGCTGAGGTGTTGAGGATCTGCCTACACTTGCTCATGTCAGTTCTCCTCTGAATTATTACCATAATGCATCTGTGGCCATTTCAGTGGTCATCAATATAAGTAATAAATCTCTCAACTGACTTTAAAGTTCTTGACTATAAGGACTGGGGGTTTAGACTGGATATTGCTGTAGCTTTGTACATTTCAAAGCACTTGTTTAATCAGGGTTGTATGTAGGATCAGTTACAACCGTTTATGTTGATTTTAAGGAATTAATGCTAATGTTAATGCTGCATAGTATGTCTTCGGGATGCTAACGATTAATCGACGGTCGATTAATTGTCTATCATTTAATTGATAAAATGTATCTATGGTTGATTAAGCAAGGTCATAATTAGAGTGCTTACTTTTGCACGAAAAACACGTGCAGCAGACACAAAGAAAAAATGAAGCGAGTGAATACTTCTGAAATCTGTACAGAGACACAAACAAGCTATTTAAACTGGACGCGTCAAAGTGAACATTCTTTTACTCTTCCATTTGTCCTGTTGCTAGCAGACTCAAGTGCGTGGAGTACGACAGAAATCAAACATGTCAGTATACTGTATCCAGAGTAGACAGTGTCAGTGATTATAATGGGTTCTAGTTGCACTGTAAAAAAAATTCCGTAGTTTTTACAAAATAATTTTGGCAGCTGTGGTTGAACACAGCTGAAAACTGTAAACACATTTACAGAACAAACTAAGTTTTACAGTATAAAACTGTAATTTAAGAGAATTTGAATGTAAAATAATAAATTCAACAATGCACACTACTACTAAAATCTGTTTTGTACCTTTAACATATGACAACCACCATAATAATGCAGGTGGTAAAAGAGAAAGCCACATGAATAATCAGAGTTTATCACAAGTAGCTTTTCCACGAGCTGAAGTATATACTAATGTATAGAAGGTGCACAGAGTCATTCACGCAAACGCAAAACACCATCATGGTAACCCACAATACTTAAATGATGCAATAAACATTCATTAAACAACAGAAGATGTAATATAAAACCCAAATGTACATAACTGATAACAAAAACTATTAAGAAACATGATTATTTAAACAAAATACTTTCAAATGTGGAGTGTCACACAGGGAATTGAGGGAATATCAGTTTACAAATTTTGACTGTAAATTATACATTGATTTTGTATTTTTTACTTATAAAAATTTACAGCATTTTACTGTGAAAATTGCATAAATGTCTGGTAAGAGCTTTTACAGCTTTTCCCTGTATATAATACGGGAACTTATTGTTAACCTATTTACATTTTTTTCCGTAGCGTTTTAACAATATTTTACCGTTAAAATCACATTCATTTTTTACAGTGTGCTTTTGACGCAACGCTCACATCCAGTGTAGTTAAATGTCACCCATTAAACGACTGAACGCCAGTGGGTGGGGCTTGTGGTGCAATGATGTATCACTATTCATCACTATATTGCTCTGGAGGCAGTCATATGCAAATGTATTTGCCCATGTGACATCACAGATCCCGCAATATAAAAAAAAAAAAGCAGTTTTTGAGCTAGATTTATGATGAGGAGGACATTTTAAGCAATGAAACTTGCAGGATGTTTTAATGGCACAAAGACCTCTTATTTGTTAAAAGATCAAATTTGATTTCTCGTGTCATCACCCCTTTAAGAGGCCTTTTGTGCCCGTCATCAGAGGTGTTGAGAACATTAGGTGCTGTGTTTTGGTGCATGTTCTTTAGTTCATTTTAAGGATTCAGATCATTAAATTTGTATTATTTGTATTTTTTTGGTCCACAATTCTAATAGTTAAGCAATACAAGCTAATGCTTTATAACTGTTGTCATTTGCTGACCTTGGGGCGTTACTCTGTGTAAATCAAAAGACAGTGTCAAGAAAATGTATGCACACAGGAAATACTGCATGTGCCCCTGAGTCAAACACAACATGATCAAATGACATATCTCAAGTCTTTACCAATACCAGGTGTAATCAGGGAGAGCATGAAATGAGTCTGTCAAAGCTTGTGCTGCTTCTGGCTGTCTGTAGCAGCTGCCATTTTGTGGATCCTTCTGAAGAATCATAGCTTTAGAAATGTATACCTTTTTTTTTTTTTTGCTGCAAAGTGTAACTATTATCACACAGCACTATATCTAATATAGACTATATCTAATCTATCTGTCTCTGTCTATCTGTCCGTCCATCCTGTCCAACTTTATCCGCATGCATACTGTATTTATTCATCCCAAGGTTAATGTCAACATTTAATCATTTTTAAAATCAAGTTGCATTTATCTTTAGTTAATGCTCTGTGAACTAAAATGAAGAAACAATAAACTGTATTTGTATTAAATAACATTAAAAAATATTAATAAATTACTCAATACATGAACTAATCTTAATATAAAGAGACCTTATTGTAAAGCGCTACTGATATATCAGTTGATTTAGAGCTGACAACTTCACAAACCTTCCTCTTCTTCTGTGTCACATTGCCTGTAGTTACATCCACTCTTACTCTGGAAAACTATTGCTGCTGTTATGACAATTGTACCATTTCCTGTTTCTTTACAGGCTTCTCCAAAGGACATGAGGGTTAGATCCCTCCAGAAGCTGGACATCTATGCTTCCTCTCCCCTCTCATCCCACGGTAGAGGGACTCATTCCTGCTTCTGATCCCAAAACCTCCCCCCTCCCCAAGTCTTTCCCTAATTCATGACCCAGCAGGATGCATCATCTGTGCGAGCTCTCTCTGAGCGTCTCCTCATAGCCTCGCACAAGGGCCAAGCTGATCATGTGGTTCAGCTCATCAACAAAGGGGCCAAGGTAGCCATTACCAAGGTCAGTATAATGCTTGAATAATCTTAGATGTTTGAATGACAGCAAAACAACTTCTGAACCTCACTATATAACTGTGTACATGGCATGAGCAACTTTCACTTCTATACAGTTTTTGGCGTTAATTTACATATGAATATTGCATCTTAAGACCCTTGTCTTACCTGTCATAAATGGCACACTTGTGGTCAATGGCTGCCGCATACACATGCCTATGAAGTCCATTAATTCAAAAAGCTTGTCCTATTTAGGGTTGTGGGAAAGCTGTTGCCTTTCCCAACATCTTGAGCCGAAAGAAGGGAACCACCCTGGACAGATGCGTACCTTTGAAGTCCCATTTGTGATTAGGCATCAGAAGGTCACTCATGAGCACCCACTTTGTGTCTGCTATGTTCCCTCGATACATGTCCGCGCTGGCGCTGGCTCCTCAGTGGATAGTTCCTAACAGTAGGGGTGTGTGATTTTGACAAAAATTATATCTCTATATTTTCTGGGATTTTTATCAATAACGATAATTAGATGATATTTTGATGAGTATTTTTTCGTGCTGGTACATTGGCTGATTAGACATGTCTATGACAGTTGACTCACAAAGCTGTTCATATTCACATCACAGAAATTAGCATTTCTACCTGGATAAGGGCAATATTTACCTTATTAAATGGATGTTTCTTCTATGTCAGATTCTTACATTTAACAAATTTAGTAATAAGACACTATGGGCCCTATAATATACCTGGCGCAATGTGACGCCAGGCACGACGCAAGTGTTTTTGCTAGTTTCAGCCCGACGCAGTTATCATTTTCACATCCAGTGGCACGTTGTTTAAATAGCAAATGCACTTGCGCTCATCTGAAAAAGAGGTGTGTTCAGGCGCATTGTTGGTGCATTGCTATTTTGAGGCAACTGAAAACGACTGTTGTCATTGACCAACAAAACCTGGTCTAAAGTCAATGGCGCAGTTTTTTGTTGTTGTTGTTGTTGTTGTTATTTACATTTACATTTACATTTATGCATTTGGCAGACGCTTTTATCCAAAGCGACTTACATTGCATTATACTATACATTTGTATCTGAGTATGTGCAATCCCTGGGATCGAACCCATGACCTTGGCATTGCTAGTGCCACGCTCTAACCACTGAGCTACAGGAAAGNACCTGGCGCAATGTGACGCCAGGCACGACGCAAGTGTTTTTGCTAGTTTCAGCCCGACGCAGTTATCATTTTCACATCCAGTGGCACGTTGTTTAAATAGCAAATGCACTTGCGCTCATCTGAAAAAGAGGTGTGTTCAGGCGCATTGTTGGTGCATTGCTATTTTGAGGCAACTGAAAACGACTGTTGTCATTGACCAACAAAACCTGGTCTAAAGTCAATGGCGCAGTTTTTTTGTTGTTGTTGTTGTTATTTAAAGGGCGCATTAGTAATATGCGCCTATAGGCGGGTGCACAACATGCGTACGCTCTGCTTGTTACACACACAGGGATGCGCAGCAGCACGCAAACATTTTTGATATTGAATTTGATAAATTAAATCGATTTCTCTCTGGAGAAGCGTTCAGTCTTTCCCCTTGCAAATTATGCCATGTAAATAGCGAATCCGCCATGGTGCAAACGCAACTGGCTTTTAAAGGGAATAGAAGATGAGACTCTGATTGGTTTATTGCACGTTACGCCCAAAACACACCCATGACTCATTAAGAGACTAGGTACAACCCTTTTGGACCATGCGCCTGGCGCGACAACCATTTTTTCCATCGTTAAACTAGCAAAAGAGGATTCGGACACACCCTAAGTGCACCTGAGCCATGCGCTTCAGACCATGCCCTTAGATCATTAAAATAGGGCCCTATGTGTCACAAATCAAATGAAATCAGTATCAGCAAAGTCCTTTTTTTTAATTTTTTTTTATTCCGCTAGGTGTCGCAGAAGCTACGTACTTCACCTAAAATAAATGGTAGTTTAAATATGAAACTAAAACCGCCAAGTGGCAGCAAGTCACTCTCTTAATATGTGAGTCATTGAGTCATTCATTCAACTGATTCGTTCGAGCAGATGATTCATTCATGAATGAAGCAAGTGACCATCATTATGAATGGGTTATGACCTGGAGGAGGTCCGCGAGAATGTAAGAAATCAGGATATGTAAATTCCAGGAAAAGTGCGTACAGATTCCTAAGTTCTGTGATGGTACTGAAATAAATAAGATGTCCTTATATATAAATAAATGATGCAGTTTGGGCTGCTTGGTAGGTTTTGCAGTTAATAAACAGTCCTCAAGAGAAAAAGTGACATGCCAGTTAATGAGGTTGGTAGCTTGGTGCATAGAGAAGATGGTGGGCGATGGTTGCTAAAGTCCTGTCAAGCTTCAGGGTGGCAGAGGGCAAGAGAGTGTTACTGCTTGAGGGAAGAAGCTGTCGTGGAACAAATAGGAAGGTCCTGGTCTGGACAATGCTGGCTTTTTGATTGAGGGCAGAGAGGTTTTGAAATGCTTTGCAGTTCCCGAACCAGACAGTAATGCAGCTGGTCACCACATGCTTTATGGTGGTGAATATGGGAGCGAGTTGTGCCCTGCTACATAGGAATTAGAAACACTACTGCGCTTTCTTTGTGGAAGTTGTGTTCCAGATAAGTTATTTGTGATTTGTACAGCAAGGTATTTTAAGGCTTTAGACCAACACATGAGAGCTGTAGCACTAGTGCTACATCCCGCAGAAACCATTAATAACAACCTTACCATTTTATTGCACCAATAATTAATGTAAATGTAATTACATTAAGGCTAAGTTATTATGTTCTGACCAGTGGGTCTGAGTTGGGACAGATTATTTTTCTTTCATCAAGCTCTTAAAGTCACAATGAAACAGAAGTTGTGATAGTCTTTTCTTTCCTATTGTGTCGCTTCTGGAACAAGAACAAATGTATTAGGTATCGGCAACAGCTTGGTAACAAGCTGCTACTCATTTCAAGGTAATGTCATTGTCATTGTTAAATTGGACTAATTTGGAGAGTCACACTATAAGTGTGTTGTTTTAATAATGGGAATTTAAGGCTTCATGTCGGGGGAAAAATAATTAAGTGTGTCATAGCGACTGAAATCTTGTATTATTCCTGACCCTGTTTTGATGCAAAGTAAATGGAATTGAGGAGACTCTGAAAAACCTGGAATTGAACACCCCTACCGTTTCTCACATGTACCCTTACTGTCACTACTCATGTTATATCAACTAA
Source organism: Anabarilius grahami (assembly GCA_003731715.1). Lineage (NCBI taxonomy): Eukaryota > Metazoa > Chordata > Actinopteri > Cypriniformes > Xenocyprididae > Anabarilius > Anabarilius grahami. Next base: position 936,836 of record RJVU01019258.1, read on the forward strand.
ACATTGTTTGTTTTTATTGTTATATGCATTTTCAGTTTTGTCTTTCTGTCTGTGTAACTGGAAATGGGAGCTTGTGAAATCTTGAGATTGAGAAAACTCTTATTATAATTTGTCAGTATACTTTCAGGCAGATGAACAACCTAATCTGCTGGACCAGAGCTCTGAGCATTCTCAAAGACCCCACCAAATCTGGAAGGTGGTACAGACATAACCGAGCACATACCTCCGCTCTCTTCCCCTGAATCATTACATAATAACTCCCACTAGTACTGCACGATACTGTATATTGAATCTCCAAATATAAAGATAGTCTTGAGGGGTCGCACTGTGCGAGTCTATAAGCAGTTTTACACTCATCCAGGCATAGGTATGACAGAAGATCTGCCAACTTTTAATTACTGATTTTGTTTGTTCCTTCCCTTATACATCCTGGATTATTTGGACACACTTCTCTTCTAGGCTCTTCGCTCATCCTGTGAGGTGATTTTAACATTCAACTAGACTAGGGTTCCCAAACAGGGTTCGTGAGTTCATGAAAACATAATAGTAATTAAATCAAACGTAACATTAAAAAAAATGGGTAAGCACAATTAAACAAAATAAAACAGAAATAGTGATATATCAAATCAAAGGCTGCGATTTAAAGAAGTCTGTTGCTCTGTGTGTTTCAGAGTGTTTTCAGATCAGCTCGGTTCACAGTAAATGCTGTGTTAAACACACATATGCGCTAGGTTTACTTACTTACATTCACATTCACACAATTTCCAACATTTTTGTGGACAGACGTTTACAGCATTTCAACAATATCCTGCCAAAATAAAAGCTTGATTTGAGTTAGTTGGTTCTTGTAAAGAGAAGAACCCAAGTGTGAGCACCCATATTTAAAAATAAAAACCATCAAAATAAAATGCATACTAAAAAAAAGATTAGCTTTTTTATCTGTTTACATGTCATGTGGCAATTAATCGTCATCAGATAACTGTGAATATGTAAATGTGTCATTCAATTATTGAAAATCTTATCTTTAAAAAAACTTCTCAGGGGGTACTTAAAGTAAATATTTTACATTTTAAGGGTTTCGGCTGCCAAAAACATTTGGGAACCCATGAACAAGACTATTTCAACACCACGTTTTAGTCCTCTAATATCGGTCACCCCCTTCATGTGTTTGACGTCACTTCTTGATCTCATGGTGTTGTTCAGAAGGAACCTTTGCAGCCTCTCACAACCCTACTGCATCTCTTCACTTTTGTTTTCCATCAGTTTCCATCTTTTTTTTTTCATGTCTGCAAACGTTGCTGCATCTGACCTGAATTCCACCCTGTAATCAACACTAATGCCCTCTGCCCTGTAGTAATAAAGATAGACTTTCATTTAAATAGCCTATTCAGTCACTGTGTTATACAGCAGCACCTTTTGAAGGTATGTGTTGTAATTTAAGGAATTATTTCTATAAAGGATATACCAGATACTTCAGAAATATACTATGATCAAACTCAGACACTTAAACTTTAGTCATTATAACTTACAATTATTTTGCACAATAGCAATTCAATGAAAAGAATGCTTGACAGGATGGAAATAAAGATTTAAAATTAGCTATTATTGCTATGAGTTTGAGAACTAGATTGATTGTTTTTAAAAAAAAAATATTGATATTATCAAATGGATTTCTATAATTTTATCAAACAACAGATCAAACATTAAGCTTTTAGAGTGACAATCTAAATATAATAGAACAGAACATGACAGAATTCATCAGATTTAATGGTAATAATTACTGTGCTGTTATTTTCCCCAAAACAACATCACTTCCTATCACTTCCTGCCAGATGATGTCTTTCAGGAAGTGTTTTTTCCCTTAAGAAACAAGATGTAAAGAGATAATGAGAACATAGGTAAAAATATCAAAACAGTGTTCCAAAGAAATGTTTAAAAAAAAATTTTTTTTTTTAATGTTTTTATTGCATAAAGGAACAAATGACAACACCTGGAATATTCTTAGTAGATTTTTCATATTATAAGTTAGTGCTGCACCTGGAGACATGACAAAAATGAACATCCACTCAAACCAAAGTAGTGAGATGTACACTAACGTCCAAAAGTTTAGGGTCAGTAAAGATATATATATATAATTTTTAAAAATTTTTTTGAAATGCAAGAAATTAATACTTTTATTCAGCAATGATCTATTAAATTGATCAAAAGTGACAGTAAAAACATTTATAATGTTACAAAAGCTTTCTATTTCAGATAAATGCTGTTCTTTTGAACTTTCTATTCATCAAAAAATCCTGAAAAGAAATTGTACACAAGGGTTTTCAACATTGATAATAATAATAATAAATGTTTCTTAAGCATCAAATCCGCATTTTAGAATGATTTTTGAAGGATCATGTGACACTGAAGACTGGAGTAATGATGCTGAAACTTCAGCTTAATTATCACATGAATAAATTACATTTTTATAATATATTCAAATAGAAAACAGTTATATTAAATTGTAATAATATTTCACAATACTACTGTTTTTACTGTATATTTGGTCAAATAAATACAATAAATACAATGAGCAGAAGAGACTTCTTTCAAAAACATAAAAAAATCTTACCTTATCTAAAACTTTTGAATTTGTATTGTATATATTTAAAAATTTAAGTTTATTATTTTATGAATTAAAAATTGTTTAATATTTTATCAATTGTAATAAGATATGGGGACATGAAATGCAGTACATAATAAGAATGACCTCTCTGATACATGACGTTTGTTTGAAAAATAGGACAGAGACAAGTAAGGAAAATGTCACAGAAGGCCCTCGAGCCATAATTGAGGTCAGACACGAGACAATATTACAATCTTTATCTCATAGAGTTAAAGGACAGATAATAAGATAAATAAACTCCTAAGAACTTGCCGGCAGCGTCAAACCAATGTTTTATCTTTTATCTAGTGCATTAATATTTTATTATTGTGCTGCAAATATACTAAAATTACAATATTAAAAGATTATCTGATATTCTGTTTTCTGTGCAATTGTAATAAACCAGCTATTTTGCCATGCAGATTTCTAAGAGAGGACATTTACATCATCATTTGTTTCCATGTTATGTCTAATATCTGGGCTGATGTATGTTCCATTAACACTATAAATACAGCAGCCAGAACACACTGTGTGTAATGGGCAGCCTGACATGTGTGTTGTCTGTTACATAAGTCACAGTTCTGATGATTAGTTCTCTTTGTGACATGGTCTCCTGGCTGCAGTAGCATAAGGCTGGTCCTCTGGGAGATTAATCAGTGAGCTAAAACTGTAGAAAAGAGGACCGATAATGTCATATATTCACTCTGCTGGCTAATGCAAATTCAAGTATCACATTTTTATTTACTTTCACTTATTATGTAATTGGATTTTTGCTTCGTGACATCAGCAGATTTGCTTTGCATTACAATCACACTTGCTGTTTGGTCATTTCTGTTTTGTTTCACACACATTTATTGGCTTGCCCTTTATTCAGATTGTCTGCCTGCATGTGTTTCAGTGCCTGATTGTGTGTGGTGTTTTCTTGCAGAACGGCAGAACACCTCTGCATTTGGCTGCCTATAAGGGCCACATTGCTGTTGTGAGGATTCTGCTTGCAGCTGGTTGTGACCTGGATATTCAAGATGATGTGAGTATAAAATGTTTGCAGCATTTTCATTTCTGAGCAAAAAGCACATAGATCTGCTCTNTCCCCCTCCCTTAGTTTGATGCACCAGTCAAAGACTTTTACCTTGGCTGTATGAGAACACTCCCAACTGGAGGCTGTTCAATCATTTAGAATAAATGTATACTGGAAGGAGTTGGTCAGCTGATTTATCTGAAAGGTTGATGAGATCATTAACTTGTAGAGCCTCTTACTGTATTAGGAAGCACAAGGAAGACACAAGGGTAATAAAATACATTTTATTAAAAAAAGATAAACAAGAACAACTAACACAACTACTAAATGAATACCATGAACGATAAAGGAATAAAGTGCATAATGCTGCGTTCCAGGCAGGTTTTTGAGCCCGTAAGTCACGACTTCAAATCACGACTCACGACTTTGTAGCGTTCCAGGCAAGTCATGCCAAACTGCCTGAATATTAAACCTATGGTATAAACAAACCAACATGGCCGACCGTACGGGGCTTATGCTCATCAATTATTTCTATCTCCAAAGGTGCTTACTCCTTGCTTATTTGAGGGAAATGGAGGAGGGAAACGGCGCATTAGGCAAGAGAAGCTGTTATACCTTTTATTTTACGTTATTTTACCATGCACTTGCATAAACACCGCGCTCTGTAGGGGCTGCCATTGTTGTTTCGCGGGCTATGTGACGTCAGAACTCGTAACTGGGAGTACATCGATCTAGTACAAGTTCACGAGTGTCACGGGTTTGACTGCTGTTCCAGTGCACTTTCACGGGTAGAAGGTTGGAAAAACACGGGTTACGGGTTGCCTGGAACGCGGCATGAGATGCATAAACTATAAGTGATTAAGTATGGAAGAGTTAAGTTACCTTATGGAAAGATAAACTGTTGTTTCTCTAAAACTAATAAGGTAAAGAACCTTATTATGCATCAAACAAATAAATGAAAGATTATTTGTTATTAACTATCATCAGCTGTATTACCTATAATGTAAATTAGAAAATCATGTACTGATAATATACAACAATGCCAAGGTCTCTGGAAAGAGGTTTGGTTAAGTGATATTTACAGTGGGTACAGAAAGTATTCAGACCCCCTTACATTTTTCACTCTTTGTTATATTGCAGCCATTAGCTAAAATCATTTAAGTTCATTTTTTTTCCTCACTAATGTACACACAGCACCCCATATTGACAGAAAAACACAGAATTGTTGACATTTTTGCAGATTTATTAAAAAAGAAAAACTGAAATATCACATGGTCCTAAGTATTCAGACCCTTTGCTCAGTATTTAGTAGAAGCACCCTTTTGATCTAATACAGCCATGAGTCTTTTTGGGAAAGATGCAACCTGTTTTTCACACCTGGATTTGGGGATCCTCTGCCATTCCTCCTTGCAGATCCTCTCCAGTTCTGTCAGGTTGGATTGTAAATGTTGGTGGACAGCCATTTTTAGGTCTCTCCAGAGACGCTCAATTGGGTTTAAGTCAGGGCTCTGGCTGGGCCATTCAAGAACAGTCACGGAGTTGTTGTGAAGCCACTCCTTCGTTGTTTTAGCTGTGTGCTTAGGGTCATTGTCTTGTTGGAAGGTAAACCTTCGGCCCAGTCTGAGGTTCTGAGCACTCTGGAGAAGGTTTTCATTCAGATATCCCTGTACTTGGCTGCATTCATCTTTCCCTCGATTGCAACCAGTCCTGTCCCTGCAGCTGAAAAACACCCCCACAGCATGATGCTGCCACCACCATGCTTCACTGTTGGGACTGTATTGGACAGGTGATGAGCAGTGCCTGGTTTTCTCCACACATACCGCTTAGAATTAAGGCCAAAAAGTTCTATCTTGGTCTCATCAGACCAGAGAATCTTATTTCTCACCATCTTGGCAAACTCCATGCGGGCTTTCATGTGTCTTGCACTGAGGAGAGGCTTCCGTCGGGCCAACGGAACCCATCTTTCTCCCATCTCCCGAATGCATCTCTGGAGCTCAGCCACAGTGATCTTTGGGTTCTTCTTTAGCTCTCTCACTAAGGCTCTTCTCCCCCAATAGCTCAGTTTGGCCGGACGGCCAGCTCTAGGAAGGGTTCTGGTCGTCCCAAACGTCTTCCATTTAAGGATTATGGAGGCCACTGTGCTCTTAGGAACCTTAAGTGCAGCAGAAATTTTTTTGTAACCTTGGCCAGATCTGTGCCTTGCCACAATTCTGTCTCTGAGCTCTTCAGGCAGTTCCTTTGACCTCATGATTCTCATTTGCTCTGACATGCACTGTGAGCTGTAAGGTCTTATATAGACAGGTGTGTGGCTTTCCTAATCAAGTCCAATCAGTATAATCAAACACAGCTGGACTCAAATGAAGGTGTAGAACCATCTCAAGGATGATCAGAAGAAATGGACAGCACCTGAGTTAAATATATGAGTGTCACAGCAAAGGGTCTGAATACTTAGGACCATGTGATATTTCAGTTTTTCTTTTTTAATAAATCTGCAAAAATGTCAACAATTCTGTGTTTTTCTGTCAATATGGGGTGCTGTGTGTACATTAATGAGGAAAAAAAATGAACTTAAATGATTTTAGCAAATGGCTGCAATATAACAAAGAGTGAAAAATTTAAGGGGGTCTGAATACTTTCCGTACCCACTGTACATTCCACGTGGTCAAGTGAGTGATGGTGGTAACATCTTCCACTGGTTGTGCTAGGTGACAATGCAGTGGGAAGAGGAGCCGGAATCTGTTTCAACAGCCTTGAACATGAAGTTCTTTGGGATGCTGATCTCCTGGAGCACCAAAGGGTCCTAATAAAATCTGGTACATGCAGATAAGGCCCTGAAGTAGGTGCAGAAGGTCCTTAACAATCTGGAACACTTGATGAAGGAACCTTGAAGTGAAGGTTTGCTCTCCTGAGCTTAACCTTGTTGCAAATGTCTATTTGCCTTCTGGACCAGACACTCAGAACTTGGTCAATCCGCTTTTGTCTCTTTGCCATGGAGACTTGGAATGTGCTGCATCTGCTATTGTCTCGCTAGACGAAGGCTCAGAACGTAGTGTTTGTTAATGTTTCTTTCCTCACAGACTGGAGGCTCAGGACATGGTCGTATCTGTTGCTGCCTCACAAGCTGTAGACTCAGATCATGGGATCTGTTGTTGTCTCTCTGCACGAACCAGAGGCTCAGAACGTGGTTGTATCTGTTTGTGTCTATCCCCTTTCAGGACAGACTCAGAACAGTTTATCTGTTATGTCTCACCCGACGGGAGACTCAGAACATGGGTGATCTGTTACAGTCTCACCCTTGATCTTCTCCACTCCTCAAATAAATAAAACATTAGCCTTTACACACATCATTCTTTGAATAAAGAAAACACTGTACTTATTCAAAGAACCAGTTTTTTATTTATCCTTGCACTGCCTAAAAGCAGAGACGGTCTCTAAAGTGCATGCAGGACTTAATTCCCAGTTCAGGTGGGTGGAGCTCCTGACAGTTTGAGGATCCACTCGAGTTATGAGGTTTATTCACAAGCTCTAAGTATAAAGTTCAATTCAAGCTCTGGTATAAAGTATAGGAAAAAAAAAAGAGTTATTAACTGCAATTTTTTTCTAATCAAACCATTTTTGGAATGATAACGTTACAAAAGTTGGAGTGAACAGATTGAATTTAAAAAAAAAAATTAAGCCCTGGTTTTAAGGTTTATAAACGTAGTTATGAATGAATTTGGATGGATCTTTGTGATTGTTTGTTTCACCTACTGCTGCTGAATTCGGAGGTCCTGAGGAATTTTTATGGCGGTCACAGGCCAAAACCTTAGGAGTTAATCTCTACATGGTTGAAGGGCAGAAACAGCATGTGGACCAATGAGAAGTCCTGTCTTCCCAGAGGTCTTCTTCTTGCCCTCTAATAGGTGTCTGGCTGTTGTCCTAGCATCTTTATCTGATGGCGTTGGACAGGTTGTTTATGTTAGTCCACCAAGATCCAATCAAAATGTAGCAAACCTTGGTCCACTGTTATGGACAGAGAGGGGCCCGGCCATAAACTGGGCCCTGGAATGTGCCATTCACCACAACATTATCTTAAGATATTAGGATAAGGATGATGAAGATGAAAATCAAGACAAAGAGTAAAAATGATCAAATATTATTCATATGACCTCTCAAGTTTTGCTTGTATAGATCTGTCACCATAATACTTATGAGTTCAAACACCTCACTTTCCCTCCACTAACTACCTTCAAAGTGACGTAAATGTTGGATTAATGGATTAAAATAGCACCATATTTATTTTCTGACAAGAATGAAAATGAGGCTGATAGAATTACAGTGTGTTCAATGGATTGTACTATTATATGTACTGTTATTTAACAACATACAGATTGTGAAAATGATCTAGGATATGATCCTAATGATTTAGGATCTTTATTCCGTGCATGCCATTGTAAAGCTATCCCTCACATCCTTGTTTTCATCCGTGTTAAATTCAATATCCTGTCTACCTTGACAGGATAATGAGGTCTATTTCGATTTGACTGTTCAGACTCACTGTTTCACATTGCAAAACATCAGACCTATATCTGATTTAGGACCACATATGGAAGTGGCCCAAATCAGAATCAAAAAGACCAGATGTAGTTTGTGCTGTTCACGCTTAAGAAAAACAGATTAGTGCCACTTTTGACTGAATGTAGTCTATGACTACATTAAAGAAAATAACCCAATAAACTAGTAATTGGGTTTTTGAAACATTTTATTGTGCAACTGAAAAGTCATAAATGTATATGTACGTTTAAAAGAATAATTCACTCAAAAATATACACCAGTTTCCTTCCAAACACCTATGCCTTTCTTCAATGGAACACAAAAGGAGATGTTTTGAAGAAACTCCAAATAAGACATAAAAGCACCATTACTCATGTGTTATATTCAGGTCTGAAGACAAATGAGGAAAAGGCCACAGCATTACTGGATGGCCTCTGATAGTCTTTTGTAATCTATAGTTTTAGAATTTCTCATTCACCTTGTGTCTCTACCTTTTGGACAGATGATGTTCCACAATACAAACTGAAATTTGTTTCAATGAACCTTATCTGTGTTTGTGCAACCATGCCATTTTTTTGTTGTTTGTTTTGCTTTCTCCACTTGATTTTACAGAAGGTCCTCTACAGAAAACTGAAAACTGTTGATCTTAAACCGTTTCCTGCACGTCTGTTTTGAATCCGTAGCAAACTAAATCTTGTTTATCATCATTTTTTTTTAATCTCCAACTTGAAATTGAATCAAGATCTGTTGTCTTGTTATGACCAGAACAAGAAATCTGTAGGAAGACTGTTCCAAAACAAGATTGCTAAACCTCTTTGACCTTGTTTATAATGGCAAATGTTAGATCCCTTTGCAACATGGCAAGGAGCCAGTGAGAGTAACACACACCGATGCACCTTCCTCTAAGGTGCTATAATACCTGCCCCATAAGTAACACACTGTGCAGCCAGACAGCAGAATCAGTAAAGCATGGCTTGACTGATGTTCAAATTATATGTTGTTTTCCTTGCTACCAGGGTGACCAGACAGCCTTACACAGAGCAGCTGTGGTGGGAAACACTGATGTCATCTCAGCTCTCATTCAGGAAGGATGTGCATTAGATAGACAAGACAAGGTAAATATACTATTATCTCTCATTCACATACGCTAGATAAAAATGTTACTATAGCAGGAGTTGCATTGCTCTGTTTACATTTCTTTTTACTGCACATCAGGGCCATAACCACCAAAGACATTGAGGGGGACAAGTCCCCCCCCCCCAATAATTAGAAATGACCAAATTGTCCCCCTCAATATTTGAAATTCTTGCACTGCTCTTCTGCCCTCCATTACACAGCGCTCTATATGTTAAGGTGACAGAAAGGTTTAAAAGTAAAATTTTTAGTCGTCAATGTCAAACAGAAACCGAGCGCGAATTCCAGCCCGAAGCGTGAATGTTAAGATGTAAATGGCAAAACATTTAATGTCAACTGTTTTATTATAGAAATTAAATGACCAACAGTAACTTCCAGTGATGCAAATGTTTTGAATTGAAAATGTACGTGATTCATGTAATTCTTAACTGAGTGTGATGAGATAAGAAACATTTTCGAATATTAGGCATACAAATAAAAGTGCATGTGTGCATATATTCTAATGCAAATTAATGCAAATATTTGTGAATATTTCAAAATGACCTCGAATTTCCTTCACTGTTGTAATTCTTTATCTTTATACAAAATTCCCCCCCAGCTTTGCTGCACATATGTAAATATGTAAAGAATACCGTAGAGTAATCTGGTAAAATAAATGGAATATTGATGTTCTGAAATATTGATTGAGTGTAAATCATTTTATGTGAGAAGGAGAACATGGAGTGACACGAGAGACATGAAACTATCACAGCTATGTAGGAAATCAGCTGCCTGGGACAATAGCCAAAATGTCCCATATTTTGTGCACAAGCCTACCACAAGATTTTCCCCAGTTACAAAAAAAAAAGTCTATTCCTTAAAATTGTGACACCTAGGAAGTGACATCTTTTGGTACCTTTCTACAACTGCATATTTATATAATATATACAGTCAAACCAAAATTTATTCAGACACCTTGAACATTTCATTCATTAATACAGTCTATTCACTATAGTTTAAAAAAATGGTAATAAAATATGACAAGATCTTAGAGTTAAACTGTTTCAGAAAAAAATTATCGTAATTATGTCAGCAAAACATGGTCAGGTCAAAGTGTCTGATTAATTTTTGGTTCCAAATTTTTATCAATTTTACTGGTAGTCCACTGTATGAAGAATTTTTGGGTATAATATGTCACAGTTGACTTTATTTTGCTATCCTCACTTACATAAATGAACTATAGTGTCCTGCACCCACTAGTAAAATATATCAAAAATGTGTGTATATATATATATATATATATAATTAAATTGCTTATATA
>RJVU01019258.1:947511-981702 GCA_003731715.1 Anabarilius grahami
AGAGCTGTTTTCCAGCAGTTGATATGTTTCCTCAGGATGGGAACACTGCTTTACATGAGGCTGCGTGGCACGGCTTCAGTCAGTCTGTCAAACTGCTGGTGAAAGCTGGAGCCAACGTTCATGCTAAAAACAAGGTAACATCTGCTGCCACAGCAAAAACAACCTCAACATTAAATTATTTGCATGTATAGAATATGATTAATTTCAAAATAAGTGGGGGAAAAATAAGCGGTGGTGCTTGTTGGTTGTTTTCCAACTGATCTTTGGGTGTTTGGAGGATGTCACTACAATCGTAAGTGCAAATGCATTGCACACATAATGTTGATTGGAGGTACTTGTGACTTATGAATGTCTCATGCAGCTCTTTTTTGCATCTGCAACCCTTCATGACTAGTCATGATTCACAATATAGCACAGCCTCAAGTGCCTTATTGTTATAATAAAACATTAAATACATAATTAAAAAAAATGGATAAAAGTTAGTAAGTCAGTATGTTTTTTAATTGATTTATGATGGTTATTTTATTCATTCATGAAGTGGCATCCTTCCATCAGAAGATCAAGCCTGTACGTTTAAGATTAATATTTAATACTTCATGGGCGCAGTGCAGTGGTATGGTGAACAGATGTTTTATAGCTGTATTGACCAATCAGCATTCAGGACTGCACCTGGATCCATTTTATAATGTGGAGTAATTCTATCAAAGTTCTAGTTGAACAGATGACATGATGTAATGTCTCTCAGGCAGGAAACACAGCTCTTCATCTGGCGTGTCAGAATGGTCATGCTCAGAGCTCTAAAGTTCTGCTGCTGGGCGGCTCACGGCCTGACAGTAAGAATAACGTAAGTACTGTCAAACTCTCATTTCTATCTGCTTTCTCTCCAATATATTCACACGTCTCTCTCTTCTCTTTATCTGTGTGTTTATTTAACTTGGAAACAACATGAAACAAATGTGCTATTTCAATAATATTCAGTTGACTTGTTTGCATCAGGTAGGTGACACGTGTCTGCACGTGTCTGCCCGATATAACCATGTGAGTGTGATCCGAGCGCTCCTCGGTGCCATCTGCTCAGTGACTGAAAGAAATCACGTGAGTAAAGAATTGAAATATTTTTATTACTGCTATACTCCATTTTAAACAGGTCATTCCGTGTCAGATCAAACAAATTTTAAAAACTTCCCTGGCTAAAATTTTAGATTTTGTTAATATTTTTTCTGAAGAAAGACAAACATAGTGATGAAATTCTAAATATTAATGCCATGGATGTATATTTACTGAGTAATCCACTATTTTGAAAAGGGGGATCAAAATGATAATTTTCACCTGATATTGAAGCCAAATTACAGGAGGATGGAAAATGACTTTAGAAAGATGGCAGCATCATCATTTAATTTTTTACACAGAGATTGGTAGGTCTATTAGTAGAACTTTATTTTACAGTTCGGTTCCGCATGTACATACTATATATGTTTTATTGCAATTAAATTAAATGGGTTATAACTAGGTACTAACCCCTGAACCTACCCCTAAACCTAACCTTATCCCATGTAGTTACCTTATATTACCACTACTTTCTTGGTACACTGCAAGTACACGTACTGTAAAATAAAGTATATCCACAATTTTTTTTTTGTTGCATTATATGCAAATGGGAAAAAGCTAACTTTTTAGCCGAGGACCTCTGGTTAAGTTGACATGGAATGACCCAAACAGCATTTTGCTCATTGTTGTGTAAATTGTGATTCTGACCATATGAATCTCTGCTGATGTCCAGGCAGGAGACACAGCTTTACATATTGCAGCTGCTCTGAATCACAGGAAGACTGTGCGCATGTTACTGGAGGCTGGGGCAGATAGCCGCATCAAAAACAATGTGAGCACCTTCAGAAATATTTCTTGAGCTTAGTGAAGCCCTGAAATGTACTCTACACAAGTACTTGAACAAAAATGCTTCTCGATATGATACGCTGATACAGTTTCACAGTGTGTTTGAGTGAAATTCATAACACAACACAAGTAGGTGTAGCTGAATCTAACAGAGCAAGTTAGTTAAACTTTCTAAATGTTTATAGCTGCTATTTGTTTTAATGGCACATACATGCTAAATGAAATTCACTCCCATTGAGTATTGAGATTTGTTACTACCACAGTAATGCAAGAACACTTTAAAGCGGCTATATGTAGAATTCAGAAACCCTTGTTATTGGCGACACCGGTGACCATTAAGTGAACTGCAGCCAGCAACTTGTTGCTCTTGTTCGTTCTCGTGCAGACATAGCGTAAGAGACTGAACATGATTCAAGGCCCTGATATAGCCTATACTCATGCCAAAGTTCTTTTTTGTTCTTGGCTTAAAAGTAAAAAGAAGTTGGAAATACCCTTGCAGCGATATACTGTTAACGAACAACCCGATGCCGTCACACTGCTGAGAGCAAAGTTTAGATGAATATGTAAATATGTGCTGCACGCTTTCCTCTCAATAACAAAATAAACCCACAACAAAAATGACAGCAGTGAGAAAGCAGCAATTAAGAAAGCATCTGATTGTAGCAATGTGGATGTTTGCACCAGCTCTGAAATTCAGAAAATTAAACTATTATGATAGTTTGATTAAAAAGCATATTTTACACTGTAGACTATACAGATCTGGCTATGTGAGACTATAGTTTGAATTAATCCCTTTCCTTTGTGTGACACATTGACATTACTGTACAGAATAGCTCTTTCGGCATTATCCTGAACATTGTATTCATTTCATGTGTGAACGAAAGAAAGCCTTTTGGGACCACATGTAAATGTCACATCCTTTTTGATTTTCCTAGCAAAAACTTCCAAAGTCCTTCACATAAAAATTAGCCTACAGGCTTTCATAGACAACCTAGGTCTCATTTTTCTCGCTGTTTACACATTGGCAATAAAGCAAACAATACATGGAAATTCTTACATATAGCCCTTTAAGTATGCTCAATAGGAGCACATGCCTGCAATGCATTGGCCAAGCATTTTCATACTTGCGTAGAGTATGTTTCTGGCCTAAATATTTGCTGTGTTTCAATAAATTCCACAGTTAGGGCCAAACAACCTATTAGGCGACATACTGTAGGTGACCATCTAGCTCAGGGTTCCTCATATCCAGCCTTGGAGGACCACTCTCCTGCAGAGTTTAGCTCAAACCCTGATCATACTTCCCTACCTGCAATTTTCTAGTAACTCTGAAGACCTTGATTGGCTTGTTCAGGTGTGTTTGATTAAGGTTGAAACTAAACTCTGCGGGGCAGTGTCCCACCAGATCCGGATTTGAGAAACCCTGATCTAGGTCTTGGGTGGAACCGAGTTACCAACCCAATTTTAGGATGTCTCCAACAAACTGCACCTTGTGCGGTCCTGTTGCTCCAATAAGTACCATTTACTGTCACCTTCTCCAGAGTATCCACCTTATTTTTCAATGCAGAAGTAAGCTGTTTTCTGTGAATGTGCAAGACTTCCGATTCATTAGCCACAATTGGTGAATAACTAGAAGAATAAGAGAGTGCAGTAAATGGTGAAAATATTTGCGCTACAAGCCAATTTGTTTATGAACAGTCTGTTTTTGTACAGGTAAAATAACTGGAAACCAATGACACCGGAAGCTAGACATATTCATTTTACAAATGGCTTCACTCGCTCTTACAACAAAAATAAGGTGGATTGATACACTTGAATTGCATTTAAAGTAATTTTTTATATCTTTGCAAAAAGGCACACAGACTCGTCCCCCCAATAGTATCCACAGGACCTAGAGTGCCAAACGGGGTAGTATTGGCACTGCCCACAGTTATTGTAAACCATGTCTTGAGGAACATGGTTCTCTAGGTTGGCATGCAGCAGAAATGACACATTCAACTGTGTGAATATGTGCATGGTTCTTAGCTGTCTGTATGTTTTGGGTGAAGACAGGAGAGACGGCCCTCGATCAGGCTCGTGAAAATGATAATCCTGAAGTGGCACTGCTGCTCACCAAAGCCCCACAGGTAAGAAAACACACATACTGAAGAGCAATTGATATGGCAAGAAAAGGCAGTTGATTTTTTTTTTTTTCTCTTATATTTTTATTATTTGCTCAACAGCAAAAAAACAACATTCTAATTCTATTTTCATCGAGTTTCAAGTGGGATGTTTTAGGAATGAATATATTATGAATTGCTCTTGCTTAGTGGTTGGTTGCACATGTGCACGTCCTGCATGAATCAAATGTAGGAATTCCTATGCATTCACTAATCTTGAGCCAAAGGATCATTTCAGTCCAGATTTAACCTGATGCAGAACAATATAAGCATTTTTGAATTAAGAGGACAATTAGATATGAGTGTTTAAAAATATTTAACTTGGAATAAAACACAGAGAGCCAGAGCAAATACTTTACATTGTTTCAACATTTTTATATTCTGAAACAAACTTCCAATCTTTCAAATCCGATACTATAGCAACACTTCCATGGATATTCTGTATCATAGCAACAAAAGAGTCTTAACTGAAAAAATGCAAGGCATTTTCAGAAAATCACCTGGTGTTTTTAGCTGGCTAAAATGCTTTGGTGGACACACAGCCTTATTTCATTCAAAAACTGTAGGACTTTCTTCTCTGAAACACACACACAAAAAGATATTTTAAAGAATGTTTCAGCTGTTCATGAAATTGAACAACATTCAATTTCAGACCCCATCGACTCGGCAAAAAAAAAAAAAAAACTTGAATCCAGCTGAAAACTGTTTTACTTGAAGAAAGTCAGTCATACAGATTTGAAACTCATAAGGTTGAGTAAATGATGACAAATTGGGGGAACTATCCCTTTAACATGCAACAAATAACACACTTTAAATTTAGACGTGTTAACAATTTGCCTTAATGTCTGTATTTGCATGAAGAGCTTCACTCGAGGACGCACTGTGAGGAAGAGGAGGGACAAGATGAAGACTGAGGGTCGAGCACAGTCAGTCCCTCGTGATGAGATGCTGCCGAGAAAGGTAGAGGAGCAAAACTACACACCCTCTCTCAGACACAATCAGTACAGAATGAGCAACCATACTAGAGACAAATCAAGTTCAAACATGCTGTCACTGAATGTGATACAAGCAATAATTAATGACAGAATGTTTAATAATTGAACATTTATACTCTCACGGTAATAAAACACTTCAGATGTGCATAACATTTTCAATAATTCAAAATTCAGATTGTTCCACGTCTATCTCAAGACTAGGGGGCTTGGCTTGCAAGATTTTATCTCAGGGTATGCACAGAACTAACCCAACCATAAATTGAGCATTAAATCAATTATTGCTTTGATACCATACTTGTTGTGTTCTATTGTGCCATGGTGGGAACAATCTAATGCTGTACAAATCCACTGTCTCTTTCCGACAGCGAGTTGAAACTCAAACATGCCTCCCCTCACTTACTTGTTTCATTTGCTCCGGATTAATTGTTGGTGTTACAGAGCTTGAATTTCGGCACATAATTTTACTAATTTCAACAGATTTTGTGCTCACACCCAAAGTGCGTGCACTTAAAGCTGCCTCTCAGTACTAAATTGATTTCTTTTTTGCTGCTTATTGCGCTTAAACAATCAAATACACACAAAATAATGTCAAAATGCCAGTCTTGGCAAGTATTCACATTAACATAGTTATGTTTTAAGTGAACATAAAAGGTTGAGAAAGAAAACACATGTGTAACAGTATAATGGATCTGTGTGTCAGGTCTTAAAGTGACAGCAGCCTAATGTACCTGCTGCCAAATTATGAGATAATATTAAAAATATCTATATGGCAGTTTTTCCCCATGGTATTGATGTCAAAATTGTGGCCAGTGAAAATGCTGAGTGGCAAGTAACTTTGGAAAACCACTAGCCACAGTGGCTGGTGAGTAAAACATTTAATGTCAAGCCCTGCTTGTAATGTTTAATCAAAATGCCCTAACTGGACCTTTTAGTGAAAATGACAGACTTTGCTCTGGTGATGTGTGGAGGACTTCAATTTATGTGCTCAAACCCCAAAAGTGCATGCTCACATTCATCTCCACCTCCACTTTTGAGTGCCACGCCCACATCTCAACATCCAGTCAACAACTGATGCATAAAATCAAGTCCCAGCCCTACTTTTTTCCTTTATAATCATAATTATGTTACATTACAATAAATGTGTAGGACACATTTCACCATGTTTAAATCCAGTCTGTAGATTTTGCTGGTCATTGTAAATGGTGTGACTTACTCCTGTGTTTGTGTAGGACAGTGTATCTCCAGCCAATGATACTCACGGCAGTGACAGTTCTCTCCGCCAGAATGACAATGTGTTTGTCACAGAGGCATGTGCAAACAAAAACATCAACAAGAAAGTCAAAGAAAGGGTACATCATGTTTGCATTTTCGCAATTAAGAAATAATGTATAATGAACTGGGTATTATATGTGAATATATTATATGTGAAGTGGAGTGTCTGGGCTATTGATCGACTCCTAACAAGTGCTGTTTTTCACATAAACAGCTCCCTACATTCTGATATCTCATGGTTTCTGTGCTTTATTTATTTATTTTTTTTTAGCTGTCACCATCAGATGCCCTCATTCGAAGACAAAATAAACACAGCGATCATAAGAAGAAGAGTAAAACAGAGAGATCATGTCCATCAGCTCCTCCTCCTCCTCCTCCTCCTCATAACTACAAGGCGTACCAGCTCTATACTCTCTACAGAGACAAAGATGGCAAGATCATGCAGGCAAGGAACCAAAACAGTTTCACAATCAGATTAAACTCATTCGTTTCTCAATTAGCACTCCACTGAAAACTTTTAATAGTTAGGCTGTCAAAGAACCTTTAGAGTATATTTGTATGTTTGGGTTACACATATTTATGGACTATTCTCCTATTAAGGACTATCAAACTAATATTACATTACAATCATACATCCTAAGAGCTGTTAATAGATTACAATAATTAAGGGTGTTCACTACAAAAATCTCCTTAAAATTACCTATTTGGGGTTTTTGAAATCTAAAAGATTACTTTGCACTTTTCAGTCATTTGTTTTGTGTGTGTTTGTGTATGTATGTATGTATGTATGTATGTATGTATGTATGTATAATATATAATATATTAGCAATGGGTGTAAAGAAAAATAGCCATATTTAAAACTTTATAAACTATAATCACTGGCTTCTGGCAATGGCCGTATGTGAGTTCATGACCTCTGACCCTGTCAGCAAGCCCCAAGGCTTATCCAACATTTTCTCCAAAAAGTGAAAAATAGCAAATATCTCATGCAGTAAATGGTTTGATTTTTTTTTTACTCTTGTGACTCTTGTCTATGTGTTATTTTTTATTAAAGGCCCCATTGAATGGCTGCAGGTGTGAGCCTCTCATTAATAAACTGGAGAATCAGCTCATGGCAACTAAAGAGGAAATGCAGTCAGAGATTCACACTGTACAAGAGCTTATGAACAGCAAGATGGGGCAACTGGACCGCAAGAACAAACATCAGGTGCATACAGCCTAGACAAAACATCTCATGACCTACCAACATAAACATCTAATAATCCATGTGTCCTCCAAGCACTGATATTTACTTTTCAAGGCCACTGGTCCAATTCACATGAAATTTGCAGTGTATCAGTCCCTCATGAAAATTTGTTAAAACATTTCCCAGATACAAGCTAATTAACTTTTTGGCTGTGGCCTATATTGACTTGTTGAACCATATCTGAAAAGATAACCAATCCAACTTCAGCAGCCCATAATTTCCGTTGTTAATGGCCAATCACCATGCTGCTTGCACCTACATTCATCAGTTTAAAATCAGTTTTTATCAGACAATTTATATAAATGCTTAATTTTTTATGTAGCCTATGATGTTTTTGGGGTTGATTATTATGTGTTGATTTTCAGATCAGAGCTCTAGATAAGATCACTTTAGAGAGAGTGTCTGCTGAGAGGATTGAATGTTTACATCGAATTGATAAGAGAGCCATACAGGAACGCTTGGAAGGAGAAAAAAGACAGGTAATATTCACCAAAAACTTTATATGCAGACCATCACATTTGCATAAACCATTTTTTTGCAAGTTTTACATGCTTTAAAAACATAGAATCAAAGACTTAGATATACCAAGATGGTGTGCTCATATTGACATCACTATGAATAGGGAAAGTGCAATACAATGTGGCGGAATAAGCCCCGCCCTCTAAATAAAAGATCCAATTGGTAAAGTCATCGGCTGAGTCCGAAATCCCACACTCTCTTGAGTAGGTACTTATTTTGAACAAGTAATTACTTCATGGCTGCTAAAAAAGTATGTTCTGTGTAGTACAAATGTGTGTAATATGAATGTAATCTGGATGTACTGCATTCGCCATGCTGTCATTATCATAGTGTCAGTTGCGTCGTTTCACTGCCATTCACGTCGTTTCACTGCCATTCACAAATTATCTCCCGTGGCTTCATAGGATAGTAAAATGTCCATCGTATGCACACTTCAGAATCTCACCAGAAGTAGTAGGTCATCTAGGTACTTTTTGCCTACTCTTTTATGAGTACTGTGAATTCCAACATACTTTTTTCACCTACTATGTAGTAGGGAAGTATTTGATTTCAGACGCAGCCATAGTATCACTGCAGCTGCCATTAAAAGACGTGTGTTTAGGACTGCATCAAGCAGTAATATAAACTTTAAGAAACAACATTTATGGCACAGTTCATGTCAGATTTTGTTGCCGATTCGAAAGATGTTATTTAAATGTGAGTTTGGCAAGCAGTTTTTGAGATTTCAGGATTCCCCCATTAAAGTAAATAGGACTTGGTCTTGGATGCCTGAAATAGCTGCCCAGAGGCGTTGCAAATATAGCAGCCAAGTGAATAGACTTTCCTTGAAAGGCACTTTGATGTAATGGTTTTTGTCTTTGTCTAGATGTAAAAGGAACAATATCTGGCTTTTAAGTGGTCAGGTTCATTTAGGGCTTGGCGATACAGCTAATAATCTGGAGATGTTTCTGCCCTGTAATGATATTTGATGTATTTCTCAGATATCTGTGGAGATTAATTATAAGTGACTGAATGAATCGGTCAAATAGCAGCATGTAAATATCAAATCATACATTGATTCTAGTTTTCATTGTGATGCATTTTCTTGTCAGTCTTAAAATATATTAGCATGGGCTGATTTTTGGATGACTTATTCCATCTCTCTGTTTGTAAGCAGGCTTCAGTGGTCAGCGATCTCAAGAACTGGTGCCTTTCTAAGATCCAAAGTTTGGAGACGCGTCTCTCTGGCGATCGCTGCAACACCAAGTTACGACGCTCCTCGTCCCTCACCGACACACTTTCAGATTGGGATCCCCATTCCCACACAGCTGTACCGGACACATCTGGGGGCAGAGCACGTTACTCTCCATCAACAAACCAACCCGAGGTAAAAGATGGAAGAGAGACTGCAGTGACCACGTGTCCTGAAGATGGATCTGCCAGTTACTATGTGATCGAGGTGGACGTCTCACCGGGTATGACACTCATGACTGAACAATCACACACACACACACACACATATTCAACTGTTTCTTTTGCTTTTACACACAGATGAGCAAAACAGATTTTCTGCCTCGTCTCACATAGACAGAGCAACATGCAGCATTAATGGTTTTTCTGTGTTTGTCCTCATTCACTTAAAGGCTTATATAAGTGTTATATAATATAAATATGTGACATAGGGTTATTAGAGGTAAAATATACAACACAGAACATCGGAGGGATATAGCAAACAATAGTATTTATTTCTTAAATAATGTATATTTTCATGTATAAATACATCAAAAACTGTTGCAAATGTTTAAATTAAATTTCAGCATAAATGAATAAGGAACAAAATCTATCTATGTCATATATCACCACAGGGCATGTCAACTATCCATATAACAGAACTTGAGATGTGTTTTTAGTGTCTAGGAGGTTTTCTCTCCAATCTCTTTAAAAACAGGTTGAATCTCATGCACCACAGGTTGAAGATCCTTTCTCAAGGATATGCCATGCATCAAAGAATACTATTATACGGCTCTTGCCGACGCTTCTTTCATTATCTCTCGTTTCGCACTGCAGATGGACGCGCTCTCTCTCGTTTCATTCGAACGCAGCTGCTGCCATCTTGCGCCTCAGTTATCAACTGTTAGTCTTGTTGTTAGAGCATGTTCTGTACACTGTAATGGATTATAAGATAATAAACAGGTAGGATTTTAAAATGGTTTCTTCAATCAATATTTCATGTCCCTGTCATTATGCATATCAAGTCAAGTCATCTTCATTTATATAGTGCTTTTTACAATACAGATTGTTTCAAAGCAGCTTCACAGTGATAATAGGAAAAGTAATGGACAGAGATTGTTTTGGATTTACAGCAGCTCTAGGAAAAAGTTATTATCGAGCTAAAGTAAGTTTTTGATTTTATCACTTCCGTTGTAAAAATCATTAATTATTAACTTAGGGGCTGCTTAAATGACACCTTTTTAACTGAAAACAGAAGACTTTTAATGCGTTCTTGCCGTTCATTTATGTCTTTAGTCTATATGTATGTGCGTTTGAATGTGTGTGCGCAGACGCTTAGTCTTTCTTTACAAAGTGACAAATTACTTGTCTGGCCCGCATAATACAGAATTATTAGTGGTTTCCGCAGATCCATGCGAATTGGAATAATTTTGATAGCGTTTTATATAGGGAAAGGAAAGGGAAGGAGGCCTTCGCAGTCGATAGTTTAGTTGACACTTCAGGGCTGCATTGTCGTCATGTCTAGGCACAAGTCCTTCATTTCCTCTGGATATGGCCTGGATTTGGCAGACTATGGTAAACCTCGGGATAAACAGAGAGACACTAAAATTAGAGTAGACACCATTTTTCTTATGATGTAGAGAGTACATCAGGTATTTTGGGAAGTGTTCCTGGTTCCGGCTGACCTAATTAATGCAGCCTAACAATTTACATGATTTGAATTATAGAAGTAGATAATGTGTTATGTGTATGCCAGGTTAAAGAGATGTGTTTTTAGTCTAGATTTAAATTGACAGAGTGTGTTTGCTTCCCAAACAATGCTAGGAAGACTGTTCCAAAATTTAGGTGCTAAATAGGAAAAGGATCTACCGCCTGCGGTTGATTTTGATATTCTAGGTATTATCAACTAGCCAGAATTTTTAGATAGATGTGTAGGACTATAATGCGTTAAGAGCTCGCTCAATTACTGGGGAGCTAAACCATTTAGTGCTTTGAAAGTAATTAGCAAGATTTTAAAATGTATATGATGTTTAATAGGTAGCCAATGCAGTGAAGACAGAACCGGGCTAATATGGTCATACTTCCTGTTTCTAGTAAGAACTCTAGCTGCTGCGTTTTGGACCAGCTGAAGTTTGTTTGTGCAGGGCAACCACCCAGTAGAGCATTACAATAATGTAGCCTTGAGGTCATGAACACATGAACTAACTGTTCCACATTTGTCATTGAGAGCATATGTCGTAGTTTAGATATATTTTTATGTATGTGGTGAAAATCCATCAAATAGGTGATACAACTGAACAAGATCATTTAATAGTCCATCTTGCTTAGTTTGTCTTAGGCTCTTTTTCTTTGAGGAAGCTTTGCATTTAATGAGTTAATGAAATTATAACTCTAATTTTAACTTTGAATCAATATTTTGTTCAATTATTTGCAAAATTAAGAACATCTGCTTCACACGAATCAAAAACAACTAACTCCAAAAAGAACCGAATAACAACCTTCAGAAAACTCTGACAGAACCGGCTCATTTGGTTCTTTTTGAGTCGGACACAACTGCCTCAGTTAATTTCAAACCACTTCTTTGGTACAATAACCCATCTGAAATGCTAATTGCTCATTCGGTGCTGCACAAGGAGCATTAGTGCTGCTTCAGATGTGGGTCTTGCGTCATCAGCCCAGAACTGAACTTCAAGAATCGAACACCACTACTTTACACAGGGGTCCTGATCGCCCTGTTGGGGTTTATTTTGTGAAAATAACTTGCCGGTTGCACATTTACTTCATCACAATTGCAGCTGGTGCTAGTGTCAGGACAAAATCTTCTTAAGCTTTTCTCTTTCTTTTCAGATAAGCAGTCATTACAGAATCAATCTGCGCCTCAGTCTCCTTGTATAGTCCGGCCTAAACAACGATCACGGGCCTGTAGTGACCCCCATAAAGTGCAAGACGAGCCTCGGGATTCGAGTCTGGAGCTGAGACGTGTCCTCGATCAGTGCTGCGAGCAGGAATGTGTGCTCGATCACAGGAACCTCAAAAGACGCACCCAACAAAGAGCAAAGACCAAACAAAACGCACAAACCTTGACAAGTTTAGGAGACCACCGCACCACTGAGGCTTCCTTCGCCCAGGAGCGGGAGAACATGCATGCGCTGGAGGTTACACAGTACTTTTTTGATGCCGTGACTCTGCAGATGGAGCGCTGGTATGAACGGAAGATCGAGGAAGCACGCCGGCAAGCCAACCAGAGAGCCCAAGCCGACAGAACCGCCCTGCTGGACAGAATAAGCTACCTTGAAAATGAACTCAGACTGCTGAGAACTAACAAACAGGAGGAGAGCTAGTATATAAGATACCACTGATGTAGCAGACACTGTAACTCACGAGGTTCCAGATGGATTAGTGAAGTTCGATAGAGCAGCTAACATATGTAGATAACACTGCAGTAACAAACGTCAGGAGTAGCAGCATCTAAACAGAGTTTGAGCTGAAACATACTCTACGCAAGTGCTTGAATGCAAACACTTATCGATTTCGGCTGCTTGTGTTCTGAAATTTGCCAGAACACAATTCATAATGAAGGGAAAGTAGCAGCAGCACCATACAGTGCAACAGTTGAATTGTGGAAGTAAAATACCCATTCATTTTCTCCCTAGGGGAATAGATTTTTTTTTTTTACAACTTGGCAACCTTTAAAGACATACCTACTGTGAGATAAAAGGTTGTTAACTGTTATATGCTTTTGTTGAAGCCATCCGTTTGCCTTATTTCAACTTATTTTTAAAATACTTGTTTAACAGCTGAATTCGTGGTGAAAAACTACATTCCCCATGATGCTGTCCACCAAATTCCACCAATCAGAGAGTTGCATAGAGCAAATCGTGCCAGAAGTGTTTGTAGGAAACGCCCACTACCATAATGCACCACAAATGACTATGCTGTCAAAATATTTAGTCACTCTGAAATCAAAATTGACCATTCTTATTTTTTTATAGACTGTTGCTGTTTATTATAAATGATTTATCCATGCACATCATTATTTTTTTAAAATTCATATGCCTTCTTTAATCAAAAAACGTTCACCTCCCCCTCGAAACGACGTGTGTTTCGGCGGAGGGTGGGACTAAATATCCTCCACAACTGACTGCAAGCTGACATTCAGATCTGCCTCCATATTTTGTTAGCAATGCCCAACTTCCTACAATCCAGTCAATTCCCAAAGGGCGAAATCAAGTCCCGCCCTACATTTTTCTCATTCCAGAAGCCATTTCACTTGGATATACGTCACAATAGGGAAGAAAAGACAAGCGCAACTTCCGTTTCTTGACGACATTAAATATTTGTGTGTATATATGCATGTATACACACATATAAATGCATATTTTGCAATAAACATTCTACAGATATAATCAATAACTTTAAATGAGTAGTTTTTATGTCTCCGTTTTTTATTTGACTTGCCATTTGCAATGCTTCATGGGATTGTAGTTCTTTCCCTCATCAAAGCTGTTAAGTACAGCCTTGTCTTTTTGTCCGATTTTCAAATAATTGTTTGCTTCAAAACAAAGTTTATACTGTTGTGGTTCACCTTGTAGCTGGTTGGCTTGGTTCATGGCTTATAATTCTTTAACAAAGACTTTTTTATAAAAGAAAATTAATGGAAAAAATACTTCCGAAGCCAACGCCACTGAAAAAGTGGGCGGGCAGCACTGTCGCACTCTATAGTCTTGGCATAAACTGTCTGCTGAGGTTTCTTGCCACCACAGAAAAGCAACACACTTTATGCATGCTTTCAAAGCCCTGTTCAAGAATTTGTGTTTGCATTTGTGTACTTGTGTGGATTATGTGTCTGGCTTTACAGTCATCAAGACAAATCATAACCACCAAAGATCTGTTGAAACTCCAGATTTTAACGCGCTTCTGATTTCTAAGCTTTCATTGTAAAAAGAAAATTCAAAGAACAAAAACTGTTTTCTTAATTATATAACATAACATTATAACATAGCATTAAGAATATGGCATGAACACTATTACTCCAGTAGTAATACCCAAATTTAGTCAAATTATGCCCGTATTTTGATGGATGTTTGCCAGATCATATAAAATCAGTGAACAATGGAAAAGTGACAAAGTAATCTATCACAGCAAACACTGTGATAAAAAAACAAGTATTAGTTTATTTTGACTTTCTACTTTCTTGCACAAAATGAAAGGTCTTAACCTGTGATGTTTAATTGACAATATCAATGTAGTTTGAATTGAATAGTGTGAATTTTTCATATTTAATTTGCACAATATTGGTAGATAAGTAATCTAATTTAAGATTTTTTTTTTTAATCTTTCATTCAACAAAATTCAGAACACATGGGTAGGGAAAAAGTACACTACCGTTCAAAAGTTTTGGATCGGTACGATTTTTTATGTTTTTAAAAGAAGTTTCGTCTGCTAACCAAGACTGCATTTATTTAATTAACAATACAGTAAAAACGGGAATATTTTGAAATATTATTACAATTTAAAAGAACTGTTTTCTATTTTGAATATATTTTACAAAGTAATTTATTCCTGTGATGGTAAAGTTGAATTTTCAGCATCATCACTCCAGTCTTCAATGTCACATGATCCTTCAGAAATCATTCTAATATGCTGATTTGCTGCTCAAGAAACATTTCTGATTATTATCAATGTTGAAAACAGTTGTGTACTTTTTTTTCAGGATTCCTTGATTAATAAAAGTTCAAAAGAACAGCATTTATCTGAAATACAAAGCTTTTGTAACATTATACACTACCGTTCAAAAGTTTGGGGACAGTAAGAATTTTTATTTTTATTTTTTTGAAAAGAAATTAAAGAAATGAATACTTTAATTCANTTATTCAGCAAGGATGCATTAAATCATTCAAAAGTGACAGTAAAGACATTTATAATGTTACAAAAGCTTTGTATTTCAAATAAATGCTGTTCTTTTGAACTTTTTATTAATCAAGGAATCCTTAAAAAAAAAGTACACAACTGTTTTCAACATTGATAATAATCAGAAATGTTTCTTGAGCAGCAAATCAGCATATTAGAATGATTTCTGAAGGATCATGTGACATTGAAGACTGGAGTGATGATGCTGAAAATTCAACTTTACCATCACAGGAATAAATTACTTTGTAAAATATATTCAAATAGAAAACAGTTCTTTTAAATTTTAATAATATTTCAAAATATTCCTGTTTTTACTGTATTTTTAATTAAATAAATGCAGTCTTGGTTAGCAGACAAAACTTCATTTAAAAACATTAAAAATCATACCGATCCCAAACTTTTGAACGGTAGTGTCTAAGTCTATCCCTTTTTATGGTGAAATGTGTTGGGGTTGGTGTAGTGGTAAAAATGAAACCACTGAGCTATGATGTCAAAGGCAGCCAAAAATAGCCCATTTTTCACCAATGATTCATTTGAGCCCAGTGAGTGTCATTTAATTTCGACTTCAAAGATTCACAAATGTTGACTGATTCTATCACCACTGTGCACTTGACCAAGACACTTCACCTCACACCACTCCATGACTGAACATGTAATCTGTAGATCGTTGTTAGTACTGAGATTAAAAAAAAAAGATAAATCATGGTCACTATGATTTCAAACCGCTGTATAAAATTTCTTAATTGACTGATTATTGGTGATTTTGAACTATGTAATCAATGTGTTTGACTGTGTGTCTTGACAAATGTTAACAACTAATATGTAATGAACACTTTTTGTTTTTTATATACATGTACAACTACTATAATTGTTTACAGCTGCTTTAAAGGGAAAGATATTATTTACTGTCATACATCTGTATGATCTGTAAATCAAAAATGAATGTTTAATAAACTACATCCATGTAAATTTGTAGACAAAAAACAGTGTCCTTGGCTGGAATCAGCAAGATTTTCAGTGATGGATGGGCAAATTTTTGAGTCTAAAATATACAGTGTATATATAAACTTCACAAATCACAACACTGAAATTGTATTGTTTCATACATAGTCTATATATTTCATTATTATAGATTGTTAAAGGGTCAGTTCACCCCAAAATGAAAATTCTGTCATTAATAACTCGCCCCGTTGCCCTCATATTGTTCCAAGCTGTTATACTTTCATTCATCTTCGAAAATCAAAGGAAGATCTTTTTGATGAAATCTGAGAGGTCTGTCCCTTCATAGACTGCCTTTGCAACTTGATCTTTGATGCTTCAAAAAGTTCATAAAGAGATCGTAAAACTAATCCATATGAATCAAGTGATTTAGTCCAAATGATCTGAAGAGACTCAATTGCTTTTTATGATGAACAGATTTAATTTAGGCTTTTACTCACATATAAACCTTGATCAGCGAACATAAACGGATGCTCAACCGAACTTGAATGATGCACGAGAACAAACCTCTTCCGGAATCTCAAACATGCTGCGTAACACACGAGAATGAACCTCATTGGTTATGCAGCACGTTCGAGCTTCCAGAAGAGGTTTGTTCTCGTGCGTCTCGGTCAGATTTCATCAAAAAGATCTTCATTTGTGTTCTGAAGATGAACAAAAGTCTTACAAGTTTGGAACAACATGAGGGTGAGTAAATAATTTTGGGGTGAACTAACCCTTAAATATATTACATATTAAGCTGAGTGTGCACTAGTCCATTACTTGCCTTTGAGTAGTTTAAATACAAGAAAACAATGGCTAACATTTAGCAAATTTCCACCAACAAAGCAGTTAACATCTTTCCCTTGATGCTTCACTGTAGGGATGTTGTGCTCTGTTGGTAATCGAAGGGTTTCCTCTTGTAAACTTCTGTCTGTATTTCCCCCGTGACAGACTGTAACTTCCTTAGGACATCTCAGTTTGCCGGGTTATTTGAGGGGCGTGGCCAATTTGCAGAGATTTACGGTGGTTCCACATTTTTCTTCAGCTTGTAATGATGGATTTTAAAAACGCAGCTGAGGTCGTCGTGCCCCAACAGGTATTTTTCAAGAACGGTTTCAGATCTGCGAGGAATGATTATTGGTGTAATGCAGCGTTTGCTGGGATAACGCATAACATGGGTGTATTTGTTCTGAAATTATGGAATATTTTAACAACACACCAACTGATTATGACTCAGAGAAGTTAATGTTTTGCTTTGGTTTTTATTAATATTTAGCAAATGAAAAGAAGTACTCGTGTATTATAAATATACTAAGTCGATATATATACACACAATAAAATCAGTTTTTTTGTTAAAGGGTTGGTTCACCCAAAAAAAGAAAATTCTGTCAACATTTACTTACCTTCATATTGTTCCAAATCCATAATAGTTTCATCCATATTCGAAACACAAAAGATATTTTTAATGAAACCTGCCTTGAGATTTTTGTCCCTCCATATAAATTCCGACAAAGTCTTCTAAATAGACACAATCACTTTTTAAGATGAATAGATTTCATTTATGCTTTTATTCAAATATAATCCCAATCAACTCGGAGCACATCAAATATAGTAAACGGAAGCTCAAACATGCTTCACTAATGCGCAACAACCAATGAGGTTTTTTTCAAAAATATCTTAATTTGTTTTCCGATGATGACCAAAAGTCTTGTGGGTTTGGGACGACATGAAGGTAAGTAAATAATGACAGAATTTTCCTTTTTTGGTGAACTAACCCTTTAATAAATGTTGAACATTTCAGTTTCATTTCCAGTAAAACTCAGAATTGGAAGTCTGTGGTAACATGCAGTAGCGCTGCTGATCTTCTAGCATCCAGCCAACGAGAGAGATTTTCTCAAGTCCTCCAGATGATTGTTTGCTTGAGTGATCATCATGCGAATGACATCCTGAGGAGGAAAACCATACAATATTTACAATGAATATAAAGGNAAAGGGGGGGGGGTATTCATTTTCTATGAGAGCTGGTGATTTCCGGCTACATGTGCGACAGAAAACGTTGGCGATGTGACAAAGTTGAGCTCAACTTTATGCAAATGAGAAGCAAAGAAATGCAGTGACTGCCAATGGGAGCACAGAAAAGTGATCCGCTGCATAATATATTTGGACACTGTAGTATGGCAGAGTAAGACCACCTACTAGAAACTCGCTGATCTCCTGTCGGTGTGAACGCAGTTTGCAGCAGAGACCAAGGAAGCCATTCGTTTTATGATATTTATGATCTTACATAATCGGAAACCTTTTCCAGCAGTGGTTTTAAATGTTGGTTTCACTGACTTAAATGATCATAAATTAGCATCATTAATGTGAATTCTATGCTCCAAACTAAATTTCTAATATCATCACAATTTTGTCATATCTTTTGGGTACTGCTAAGCTACTGCTTTTCACAGGACTTCAATCACACCTGTCTGCGACAGCGCAACACTCTGTAAACAGCAAACAACTGACCACAAGCCATGGTCAGATTCTTTGTTTATCCAAATTAAAGACTCTGAGGTACTTCCTGCTTGTCAATCAATTTGTGCGATCACAGGACAGCCCATATACAGGAAGCAGAAGCTGAAAGTGTGGTTGAACATGTTAATTGATTACTTGAAAATCTGAATTCTCAACCAACTTGAACATGAGCAAAATATACGTGGAGAACATTGTCATCCTCCAGTGAAACGCCCAATCACAAGGATTCCTCTTGAAAAGACTGGATTTCACACCTTAAAGCAGAGTTCACTGTTCACGTTTTCTAGCATTAAATTGAATGCCCCCCTTTTTTCCCCTTACGCACCTCTGTGCATACACACATCTTTGGAGGGACGGTTTTGGAAGGAGGGCATGTCTAATTAACTGCTGAAAATTGCTGTTGGTACAATTTAAATAAAAAGCCAAACAGCAATGAGGGCATTCACGAGTTCACACTTACAAATTCAGATAGAGTAAATGGTATGCGTATTTGGCGTGCTGTCCGAGGAGAGGGCTCCGGGCCTGGTATTTGGCGTGAACCCAGAGTACTCCCCCCGTATTTCTGGCTGTGGTAGGAACCAGCCAAGAGTGAGGAGTTGGGGTGGTGGAGGGTTGCTGAAAACTGTCAAGGAATGTAGATGAGTCGACAAAAAATTAAAGGAACACTTTGAAAACTCCCAGGAGTTTAACTGACTTGATGCTATTCTCTGATTAAAAAGTGTTCCTTTTGTCAGCACCGATGGCCTCATGGGCAGCTCGCCGACATGTAGCGCCAATGTAGAGTCCCGGCTCGTGGTCCCTTCCTGATCCCGTCCCCCTCTCTATCTCCCACTTCACTTCCTGTCTAATCACTGTTCTATCATAATAAAGGCAAAAATGCCAAAAATAAATTGTAAAAAAAAAAAAGTGTTCCTTAAATTTTTTTGAGCAGTGTATACAGGCCTATATATCCTCTCATGCTGATAGGATAGACGTATTAATCGATGATGATATATTGATTGGATAGATCATTTGGATCGGATTGATTGGATAGACATGGATCTTTGAATCTCGTTGAGCAAAATGAATAAGTCTTTATTAACTCTTTCCACATTCTCATGTTATGCAGCACGTTTGAGCTTCCGGAAGAGGTTTGTTCAGTTGAGCTTCTATTTATGTTCGCTGATCAATATTTATATGTGAGTAAAAGCCTAAATTAAATCTGTTCATCATATAAAGCGAATGAGCCTCTTCAGAAAATTTAGACTAAACCACTCAATTCATGCGGATTACACTGCGTTCCAAATTATTATGCAAGTGACATATCAGTAAGATTTCAGTACAATAAACATTCAGATTTTAGTTTTTCTAAGAAAATGTTTGTTTATTTATCCATGTCTTTTTAGATAACTGGTATCAATCTCAGACAAAATAATTTGCCAGATCTATGGAAACCCTACTTAGAGGTTGTTCCACATTATTAAGCAAGTCACAGTTCTCATGCAATATGGGGAGGAAGAAAGATCTTTCTGAAGATGAAAAGCATGAAATGGTGCAATGTTGTGCAAAAGGCATGAAAACAACTAATATTGTCTGAAACTGAATGGAGATTATCGAATTATCATAAGATTTGTGAGTGATTTAGAGCACAGCAGAACTCGGTCAGATAAAGGCTTATTGAGGAAAGTTCCTGTCAAAAAAATTAATTGTATTAAAAGGGCAGCTATAAAAAAAAAGCCAGTGTTGAGCAGCAAACAGGTATTTGAAGCTGCTGGTGTCTCTGTAGTCTCAAGAAGCTCTCCATGCAGGCTGGCAGTTGTGCGTAAAGATGCATTTCAGCCACTCCAAACCAAACCTCACAAAGAGAAGCATTTACAATGGGTTTAGAAATACATTTTCAAACAGTTTTATTGCTATGGTGTTTTTTTGCAGCATGGGATAGTGCATAGTGCATTGTACTATGCACTATCCTCCTTTTTATACCATAGCTGAAAATGGCCAGTTATGAACTCCACATATCTTGCAAAAGTCATTTAAATACCCTCCATCTCACTTCCCAAAATTCCAGCCCAAATCATCACCCACCAGCTCCTTGCTGACGTCGCAGTCTTGTTGGAACGTGGTGGCCATTCACCAACCATCCAGAAATCCATCCATTTAGACCATCCATTGTAGTACGGCATTAGTCAGTGAATAAAACTATTTAAAAATGAGACTTCATGTATTTCTACACCCACTGTAAATGCTTCTCTTTGTGAGGTTTGGTTTGGAGTGGCTGAAATGCATCTTTACGCACAACTGCCAGCCTGCATGGAGAGCTTCTTGAGACTCCAGAGACACCAGCAGCTTCACATACCTGTTTTCTGCTCAACACTGGCTTTTTTATAGCTGCCCTTTTAATACAATTCATTTTTTTGACAGGAACTTTCATTAATACGCCTTTAATAAGTTCAGCTGTGCTCTAAATCACTCACAAATCTTATGATAATTCGATAATCTCCATTCAGTTTCACACAATATTAGTTGTTTTCATGCCTTTTGCACACCATTTCATGCTTTTCATCTTCAGAAAGATCTTTCTTCCTCCCCATATTGCATGAGAACTGTGACTTGCTTAATAATGTGGAACAACCTCTAAGTAGGGTTTCCATAGATCTGGCAAATTATTTTGTCTGAGACCAGTTATCTAAAAAGACATGGATAAATAAACAAACAAACAAACATTTTCTTAAAAAAACTAAAATCTGAATGTTTATTGTACTGAAATCTTACTGATATGTCACTTGCATAATAATTTGGAACGCGGTGTAGTTTTTCGATCTCTTTATGAACTTTTTGAAGCCTCAAAGTTTTAATTGCGTAGGCTGTCTATGGAGGGACAGAAAGCTCTCAGATTTCATCAAGAAGATCTTCATTTGCGTTCCAAAGATGAACGAAAGTCTTACGGGTTTGGAACGACATGAGGGTGAGTAAATAATGACAGAATTTTCATTTTTGGGTGAACTTTCCCTTCAAGGCCTCATGATCGCAATGAACGATAACTATAAAAATTACCAAAACTATATTAATGTCCACACCAACACAAGCTAATATTCTGTTGATTATAAGCAAGCTGCAGTTTTGTCATCTGTCATTTGAAATGCTCAAGCTCTTTAAAGCAGGATGAATTCTGATTGGCTGTCAATGTTTTTATCATTCATCAGCTGGAAAAAAATATCTTTCTAAAAGTGATTCCAACATTTGACTTCTCTGTGCCATAATTGTTATAGTTGTGGTGTGAACTCTGCTATTCTTTTATATTTAAAATGATTTTTAAAACATTATCTTTATGGTTATAGTTATCATCCTTGGTGTGAATGCATCTTTAGGGTCTGAGTCTGCACAGTAAACAGAAATAATTAGTTCACCTCCCAAGTCTCTCCTCCGAGTTCCTTTTGTACATTTATCACGTGATTCTACTCATCTCTGTATTTAATGTTGCATTTATTAGGAATTATCATTTAATTATCACTAAAATTATGTTACGGGGAAAGAAAACTTGACTAACATTATAAGACTTGAAATACAGAGGTGTAGAATATGTCCGTTTGAACAACAAGTAGAGCCCACCTGGTCTGTTTCGCTCTTGTTCCTCTTGAACTCTTCTCTGGCCCAGTCTCTCAGATATCTGCGATCAGACTCGAGCGGTATTTTGCAGATGGTTCGGAGCAGATCTCTGTAGATACCCAGAACCTTCTGTCTCTGCAAAAACTGACCACAACACCACATGAAAATACTGTCATCCTACAGCTGTGTGTGGCTGTCGGACACATGGGACGCATTCTTTTTAATTGTTGGTCTATGTATTCACTTTTTTTTAATCAATGAAATATTATGAAAACAGATGATACAATGATAATTCAATAAGTATTAAACAATTAAGTAAATTAACATTGGGAAATAACATAAATAGGCACAGACTACAATTAACAAATTCTGATATATTCAAAAGTTTGTCATACAATTTAAGAGTTTTGACACTTTTTTTAAAAAATTGTGAAAAAAAAGAAGTCATTTAGAATGATTATATTTCAGTATTTTTTAGGAAAATGTCTATTTATGAATAAAATATTTTACAGATAAAATTACACTCCTTATATAATCTGTAATATAATTCAAACGAGAAAAAAGTTTATTATATCACGTTAAGGCAAAATCTGTTTCGGGTTTTTGAGGCAAAGAATTTTGATAGATCAAACCAAAAATCTTTGATAAGGGGACATTAAAAAAATCAAATGATCATTATGGGATATCGTTAGTTGGCTATATACAGTATTTTATGTAAAATTCCAGTAGGAGTAAAATCTGGGGATATAAAACTTAAATATTCTATTAGCAAATTCCAAAATAATTTTGTTCCGCGTGATTCGCTTTCTTGAGAGTAATACATTTCTTGTCATTTTATTCCTACATGTATGCATTCGCATGTCACATAACGTCTTTGGTCATTGAGTCCCATTGCGTTGTGTCCATCTTTTTGAACGCGTCCTAACTGCTTTTATTGGAACTTATCGTGATCTACACAGATGTTTTAGTGATTAGTTATGATTTTTACCTGTTTGAGACTCAAAGCAGCTACTGGTAATCGAGACACTGCCATGTTGAAGAGCAAAGGGGGCGCAGCGAACAGATCCAGACGTTGTTTTTGTTTTTTTATTGGTCAGAATCAGTGACGTCACAATGTTCTTCTTCTTTTTCTTCTTCCGTATTTTATGGCGGTTTGACTTCCTTCCTTGTATACCGCCACCTACTTGAATAATATCTAACTGTTCTGTTAATCACATTGATTGCATTACTGGTTTGAGTTTGAATTTAACGAAGCTGAAGAAGAGTAATTTAAAAGGAGAGTCCAAGTGCTGTTACTTTGCCCAGAGAACACGTCAAATATCAACTGTGGAAAAATATTTGCCTTCTTCAACTGTGAAATTGTTTTTATGTACTGTATTATTCTATATTCTTATGTTTTATTGTTTATATTCTAATTTTCATGAAGGGGTGCCAATTTTCCTGCAGGTCAGGTTTTAGCTGATTATACCCCGGTGAAAAAATAATACAGTAATTTATAGTAAATACTATAGTGTTTTTGAACCATACTATAGTAAATTGTAGTATACTGTATATATTATTGTATTTACAACACTTTGTTAATGAATGATACAGCATACTGTAATATTAATTATAGTGAACTGATCAACTGTAATAAATACTGTAGTATACTTTATTTTTTACTACAGTAAACTAGTGTATTGTAGTATAATATACCCTATAGATTAAATAAAATTTTGTAATATTTGGGTGAGGTCATTTGTTTATATTACTATAGTTGGTATATTACCACAACAAATTAATTCAAGGACTTTACTATAGTATTTTTTCACCTGGGTATAAGCAACAATGTATTTCACTTATTAAACGATAGC
The DNA here is from genome assembly GCA_003731715.1 of Anabarilius grahami. Lineage (NCBI taxonomy): Eukaryota > Metazoa > Chordata > Actinopteri > Cypriniformes > Xenocyprididae > Anabarilius > Anabarilius grahami. Next base: position 971,648 of record RJVU01019258.1, read on the forward strand.
TTTACTCTATTTTATGTATTCATTTTGACTTAAATGGTCATTTTACATTCATTTGTGCTTCTATTAAAATTATTATACACTTATTAACTAAATGGGTTATGAAACATCTGTTTATCTACAGATTATCCTATATTGCTACTTTGTGTTCTCAAGCATGCAAGAGTCACATACATGTCACTTTCCTCTAACCATAACATAGAATACCTTAATTCTTTAACAAGAGTTTGGAATAAAATGTCATATATACAAACATTATACTAACAAACTCACTAATATTTTTATTGAATGTGTGTTAAAAGAAATGATGCCAAGATCTAATTTGTACAACTGCGTTTTTATTTTGCAGAACACATTCAGTTCTTGCCAAGACATTCCCTTAAACAAATATGAGCAATAACTATATTTACAAGAAACATTTTTTCACATGCTGTATATTCTCACTATGAACACACTTTTTTCCTCTCCCACTGAATGTTCATCTGAAACAGTGAAGTCAGGCTTTGAGAAGCGGCTCCAGTGTCCAGCTGCAGGATCTGGAGGGTCGAGCCTGCTGAAGGAAGACCTTCAGTTCATTCATATAATGCTGGTACAGGCCGTGCCGAGAACAACATCGTCAAAATGAGTTTTCAGCAGGGTGTCCAGTCTAAAATGAGAACAGAATTATTGATATGACAAAATTATTATTATTTAAAAAAAATCAAATAAAAATCACATCACACTCCCATGGTATTTCTCATGCAAGGTCTGAGTCATGGGTTGACTTTTTTTTTTTCTTTTACATAATAAAACCACAACATTTTGTCAATAGATATACATGCATGTGCTGATTATTTAGAGTATAACAACTTGAGTGTTTTTCCCAACTTACTCTATATCGATGCCATTTTCCTGATGAAAAGGATTCACCCTTTTAAACTCTGGCCATCTTCAACTGACATATTCCCAATCTGCGCTTCCATCATAGTAGTGAGCNTTTTTTTTTTTCCTTTTACATAATAAAACCACAACATTTTGTCAATAGATATACATGCATGTGCTGATTATTTAGAGTATAACAACTTGAGTGTTTTTCCCAACTTACTCTATATCGATGCCATTTTCCTGATGAAAAGGATTCACCCTTTTAAACTCTGGCCATCTTCAACTGACATATTCCCAATCTGCGCTTCCATCATAGTAGTGAGCAGCAAAGAGTGATCTACACATAAAACAATTAAAAAAAAAATTTTTTTTAAAGATATATACAGTATTGAGGAGGCTTGAGTGATACATGTATTGGCTGCCATAACTTTAAAAGACAATATCTCCGTTTGCATTGAACTTTCAGCGCTGTAACTTTGCAGATACTGTTTATGCTCAAGCAGCAACATTACACACTAACTAAAGTTAAAAAAGTGAAATCGCAACATGTTCAGCTGACATAACATGTAACCAACACACTTATGCAATTGAATAATTGCGTCCAACTGGTCAAAAACAATTGGGTCATTCCTTGACAACTCAACCAGAGATCCCCAGCCAAAAGTTTGGTTTGATTTATTAAATTTTTTCTGGTGAAAGAAATACATAAATGACGAATAAAGCCAAAACACTGAATGTCCTGGATGTATATTTACTGAGTAATCCACTATTTTGTAAAGGGGAGTCAAAATGACAGTTTTCATCTGAGATTTGGAGCCAGATTACAGAGTGGGGAAATGACTTTATGGCAGCATCATTATTTCATTTTTACACAGAGATTGGTAGGTCTATTAGTAAAATCTGGCGACTTTCACAATCTTTGATGCATTATATGCCAATGATGACAGTTTAAAAAAAACAAAAAAAAAAAAACAAAAACCACTTCTTGTGTTTTTGCCCAAAGTTTGCATGCCTGTAACTCAAGGGCCTGGTTTCACAGACAGGGCTTAGATTAAGCCAGGATTAGGCCTTAGTTCAATAAATGCATTTAAGTAACTTTTTATAAACGTGCCTTACTGGTGGCACAAATAAAATCATTGGTGTGCATCTAGAGACAAAACAATGGCACTGACATATTTTAAGATGTCAATGCAAGTTGCTTTCAGTTAAAACAGCTCAAACATGCAGTTTAGTCTGGGACTAGATTTAAGCATTGTATGTGAAACCGGGGGAAGTAGTAATAAAGATTTCTTAACTTCTTTTCGAATTTTCATTTTCAAGAGATACGGGGATGCGGTAACATGTTGTCACGATACTGCATATTTGAAATCTTGGTAGCTTCAGAAGCTGTTAAAATCTCTTCTTCCAAATATCCTGAAACTGATTCAAATATAGATTCTTATAATACACTTTTGAGAGAAAGTGTATGTCTCATCTTGACTATTTAAGTGTATTTTTGGCACTCAGAGAGGTATGTTCTTTGCAATCATTTTGATAGACAAACAAGATACATTTCAAGTTTCAACATTATTTATTCTTCAGACATTCCCCTTTAAATGCAATAAGTATCAGCTGTTATGCAAAGCTCTATACTCACATTTGATTTTTGCCCATTGAAAATTAATTTGTACATGGGGCCACATTTTATGGATTTGAACCATACATGGCAGAGGTCTCCAAACTTGGTCCTGGAGGGCCACTGTCCTGCAGAGTTTAGCTCCAACCAGTTCCAACACACCTGCTTGAAAGTTTCTTGTATGTCTAGCGAGACCTTGATTAGCTGGTTCAGGTGTGTTTAATTGGGGTTGGAGCTAAACTTTGCAGGACAGCGGCCCTCCAGGACTGAGTTTGGAGACCTCTGATATAGGGCCTGGTGACTGAACGAAATATAGATTTCAAAAGAAAAGTTTGTTAAGAACCAGAATCTAAAAATCACATCAAGATAACATTAATACTTTTTGTTACAGGCACTATAACTTTGGACTTTGGAAAAAGAATATTTATGGCACTCAGAAATGTTTTATCCCAAAAAATGATACATTTCTAGTTTCAACATTATTTGTTTTTCAGATATTCCTCTTTGAAAGAAAATAGTATCAGCTCAACTGTATGAAAAGTGACCCACATTTGGTTTTTGACCACTGAAAATGTGTTCAATTGAACAATATACTCATGAAACCACAATGACATCCCCATATCTCTGGAAATGAAGAACATTGGGCCTTGACAATTAAGATACCAAAAGAAAAGTTTGTTAAGAACCAGAATCTAAAATGATATTAAGAGACCTTTAATATTCGTTGAGTTACAACACAAAAAACAACAACAACAAACACAAGAAGTGCTTTTCCTCATTTTTGAACAGTCTTCAATGGCATATAATGCAACAAAGATTGAGAAACAAAAAACAGATTTTAATAATAGACCTACCAATCTCTGTGTAAAAATAAAATAATGATGCTGCCATTTTTTTAAAGTAATTTTTACCCCCCTGTAATCTGCCTCCAATATCAGGTGAAAATGGTTATTTTGACCCCCCTCGACAAAATAGTGGATTACTCAGTAAATATACATCCATCATATTTAATATTTTGGCTTTTATCACCATTTATGTTTATCTTCCATCAAAATATTAACAAAATCAAAATTTGAACCTTGAAATCTGAACCCAACTGCAGTAAGTGTCAACTGCGATATTTGAACAGGTGGAACACATGCAGTGCTCAAGGGCTCCAAGATCACGACTAATAAACTCACAATTACAACAACTACAATTACATAAACATAGATGCTTAAGGAACAGATAATGATATAAAATGTAGTTAAACTCCCTCTCATGCCACCCCAGCTGTGTCTGACTGTCTTTCTTCCCCTGAACAATAAGGTTGATTTCAGTTGAACATTTCAGCTCTTAAAGTCCATGCAAATGAAGTAAAAAGCTACAGAAATCTGAAGGTCCAAAAGGCACAATTAGGCATTTTAAGAGTAATCCACATGACTCCAATCACTCAATTAAATGTCTTCTGAAGCTAAATAATAGGGGGGTGGGTGTGGGTGTGGGTGTGTGTGTTTTTGTGACATATCAGGACACAAATGTGTATAATGACATGGGTATGACATAGGTATTACAAAAAGAGGTGACTTATGAGGACATTACCCCATGTCCCCACTTTTCAAAAGGCTTATAAATCACACAGAATGAGTTTTTGTGAGAAAGTAAAAGTGTGCACAGTTCTCTGTGATGGGTAGGTTTAGGGGTAGGGTTAGTGTAGGGGGATAGAAAATACAGTTTGTACAGTATAAAAACCATTACGCCTATGGAATGTCCCCACATACTATGTACACATACTGTTCTCTATACTACCCTTTCTTAATAAAGGTAAAAATGGCAAAAAAAATAAATAAATGTGAATTTAAAAAAAGAAAAAAAAAAGTCCTACACAGATGGGATGGCATGAGAGTGAGTAATTGTTTTTCTTTCTTCTCTAAACATTATGTATAGCGCCAATTAAATCACAATATCTTTGTGCTTTGTTACTTTTGATATAAAAGTAACAGCTTTTAAATTCTATAAACTTTATAACAAAATTCAAATGGGAAATAAATACCGTTTGGAATTTAACAGTTTGGAATCTGTTGTTAATTTTAACCTTTAGTAATGTACGAACTGACAGGGTTCCCTGTATAGTTTAAAGCTTCAGTTGATTTTTTTGTTTGTTTTTTCATTTAAAAAAAAAATGCACATGTACTTCACCTGAGTTATATACAAGTGAATCGATATTGAATCGGAATCAAATCTAAAGCGCGTGAATTGGAATGGAATCATACTCATTATGCAGATTAGTAAGATTTTACACAACTCCAATTTACCATCACCTGCAACAATGTATTTGACACACATAAACTTACGTTTCACTGTCCTGTTGACTGACATCAGACTCGTACGTGAAATCGGATACTGCTGATTCCTCTGTGCTGCTCGACCAGGTCTCATCGATCTCTTCTTCTTTAATGCGCGGCCTTTTGCTCGTTGGAGAAGACGTTACATCGAGGACGGTGCCAAGATGCTCCATAGAGCAGGACATACCAATAGAGAGGGACGGAGGTTTCACCTGGACCGCTGAAATTTCAACACACAAATAAACCTCAAACCAGTGGAACAGACAGAGAACTCCCACAACTAGCCAATTAGTATATAACTTTGCCTTTGCTCCGTCGTTTGGGCTTTGGGATTGAGCGCGCCGCCTGCACTGCAGTGCTCTTTAAAGATTTGGGGGAACACTGGCAACCCACATCCCGTGTAGGTGGCTGTCGGACGGATGAAGCACACGAAACATCAAAACGGCATTTCACAACCTCTAAGTAAAAACGTTATACGATTGTTTCTAGGTAGCTCATTTTACTAACCTTCGCACTCGGTGACGCTCCGACTGTGTACATAGACGGGATAGCCGTGTTTGACAAGAGCAGAAGCTTGACGAACCCCATTTCATGCTGTCTAAAATTCTTGAAGCTTTCCTGCGTAAAGTGCCGGGCACACAAACGCGTGTTTTCCGTTATCCCTCCTTCGTCAAAGTGTAAAAATTCGAGCCAGCGGGCACGCAGCCAAGGTATTTTGGGGATAGGGAAAAGGGTTTGGGGAGGGGAACAACCTAAAATACACCTCATCACCATGTTGTTGTTGTTGTTGTATTTGTCGTCTTCTACTACTACTACTTTAGTTGGTTGTCAAACCAACTGTTGGTGCATTTCTGCCACCTACTGGGATGGAGTGTGAAGAAGGAAAAAGACCAAAAAACATTTATTTTATACAGCTTTAACTACCATTATGTACATTATAAGAATGTTTCAAAATGTTGTCATTTTTGGTATGTTTTTGTACACTGTCAATTTTTCAGCAGTCATGTCCTACTACTTATTTACTGTCAAGCTGTTTAAATTCTGTGATCTGCAATACCCAACTGGCTTAAAATATTTAGCCTAAAATGCTTCCTATCATTTGCCAGTGATGAAAATGACATTTTCCAAACAAACAGGACAGCACTTTTAACATTGCAAAATATATATATATATATATATATATATTACAAGGGCAAGCCTACCATAATCAATATTGTGGAAAGTTACTTTTAAAAGTAATTGTTGCAAATATTGCGTTACTCCCTAAAATGTAACTAATTGCATAGTTACTTTTTATGGAAAGTAATGCGTTACATTACTTTTGTGTTACTTTTTCTCACCTGAGAAAAAATCTATTTTTGGCAAATGCAAATACCTTTTCACATCAAAAGTGCAAAAGGAAATGGAAATTCATGTCTGTACAGTATAGGTACAGCTCAAACAAAACTTTTTCAGCTGTGCTGCCATTCTGAATTGCAGAATAGAATAGAATGCAAGCGAAATTTAGCTCTTCAATAAATAACATGAGGTACGTGAATTTGCCAACTATTGAGTAGCATGATAAATATTAAAGTATCATGGAAAACCACATGGTCTAATAATGATTTTCTATTATGGTAATAATACCTCTTTTGGAGATAATTGTTTTATGACAATCATGTATTTATTCTTATTACAGCTGCCTTTTTCTTACATGTAGCAAACTTCTGACGTGTACATTTTTGTGTAATTAACTATTTTCTCTTAAGTATTTTTTTGAGAAGTATTATTTTATCTAGCTACATTTTTGAGTAGCTTGCCTAAAACTGTCGTTTTGCAAGACTAGCCAAGTCACTTCCACTAAGATTTAATGAACTTTAGGTTGTGTTTCTGCTCAAAATACAGTACAACATAATTCTTTTCCCTCAAAGCCCCACAACCTCTAGGGGCGGTTTCCTGGACAGAGATTAAGAGTATTCCTAGACTAATGGCCTTTTAAATCAGATTAACAGAAATCTGCTTTTTCTATTGTGAATTTAAATAGTCTAGTCCAGAGTTTAATAAGTTGATTTCCTGGAGGAAGATCAGAGCTACTAATTGAGGCTTAAATTAAACCTAATTTATATACCATAATTTATATACACTTTAATGCCAAAAGTTTTGGGATGCCTGCCTTTATGTTACACATGAACTTTAATGACATCCCATTCTAAATCCGTAGGGTTAAATATGGAGTTGGCCCACCCTTTGCAGCTATAACAGCTTCAACTCTTCTGGGAAGGCTTTCCACACGGTTTAAGAGTGTGTTTATGGGAATTTTTGACCATTCTTCTAGAAGCGCATTTGTGAGGTCAGGCAGTGATGTTGACGAGAAGGCTTGGCTCGCAGTCTCCGCTCTAATTAATCCCAAAGGTGTTCTGTCGGGTTGAGGACTCTGTGCAGGCCAGTCAAGTTCCTCCACACTAAACTCACTCATCCATGTCTTTTTGGACCTTGTTTTGTGCACTGGTGCGCAGTCATGTTGGAACAGGAAGGGGCCATCCCCAAACTATTCCCACAAAGTTGGGAGCATGAAATTGTCCAAAATGTCTTGGTATGCTGAAGCATTAAGAGTTCCTTTCGCTTGGCCCCTTGAAACTAAGGGGCCAAGCCCAACCCCTGAAAAACAACCCCACACCATAATCCCCCCCTCCACCAAACTTTACACTTGGCACAATGCAGTCAGGCAAGTACCGTTCTCCTGACAACCGCCAAACCCAGACTCGTCCATCGGATTGCCAGACAGAAGTGTGATTCGTCACTCCAGAGAACACGTCTCCACTGCTCTAGAGTCCAGCGGCAGCGTGCTTTACACCACTGCTTCCAACGCTTTGCATTGCACTTGGTGATGGTTGGATGCAGCTGCTCGGCCATGGAAACACATTCCATGAAGCTCTCTATGCACTGTTCTTGAGCTAATCTGAAGGCCACACAAAGTTTGGAGGTCTGTAGCTATTGACTCCGCAGAAAGTTGGCGACTTCTGCGCACTGTGTGCAGAAGGTTGGCGTGCGCTGACCCCTGTGATTTTACATGGCCTACCACTTTGTGGCTGAGTTGCTGTTGTTCCCAATTGCTTCCACTTTGTTATGATTCCACTAACAGTTGACCATGGAATATTTAATAGTGAGGAAATTTCACAAATGGACTTACTGCACCGGTGGCAACCTATCACGGTACCACGCTTGAATTCACTGAGCTCCTAAGAGCGACCCATTCTTTCACAAATGTTTGTAGAAGCAGTCTGCATGCCTCGGTGCTTGATTTTATACACCTGTGACCATGAAAGTGATCGGAACACCTGAATTCAATGATTTGGAGGGGTGTCCCAATACTTTTGGCAATATAGTGTATGTGTTCTTTGAAACACACCATTTAACATGCTTTAAAAGAGTTTTCTGTTCAGTAAAGTATTTTTTGATTCTCTATTTCTGCTGCCATTGTTTTCCTTGCATTTGCTTCTCAGTTCTATACAATTTTAAGCCTTTCTTGGTTTATTCATTGTTTATAGGCAACCTCAGTCGTGCTAATTCAGATTAGCACAGTTGATTTTAAATTAATAGTTTATTTTAGTTCAGGACTTCATAGTCCAGGTGATAGTAATCTGTACTTAATCATGTCTTAAAAATGGCTTTCTGAAACAGATTAACTATTCTAGATTAAGGCCTACACCTGTCTTAATTTAAACCTGGTCAGAGAAACCGCCTGCTAATGTCTGGTTTCATAGACAAGTCTTAAGACTAGTCCCAGGCTAAAATGCATGTTTGGGCTGTCTTAACTGAAAGCAACTTGCATTGACATATCTTAAAACGGCATTGTTTTGTGTGCTGTAATTAAAAAAATACATTTGGAACATTAGTCTTTCATCAAAAAAAAAAAAAGGTTTTTATTCTCTGAGCTGAAATCTCTTTCATATGCCTTACTGTTTAGTAGAGTCCACATTTATTACAACTGACAGAATCATGCTTTCCTATTAATAAGCCAATCTTTCACAGCCATCTTGTTTTTGAATGCTTTACAGATGATGCTCTTTATTAATCCAATCTCTCGTCAAATTCACAGCTACTTTAATCATTTGACTTATGACTTACTAAATGATACATTTGTCATTTTGGGATTTTTGAGAGCCTGCTTAGCTTAATTATCTCATTAACCTCCACTCCAACTTGAGCAGGCAACTGTAACTGCATGTTAAATAAATATTAAAAATAATGATATGGACTAGACATGGACACTAAAGTATGTGGTTTGTGCATTAAGAGCTTTTACTTATCACCACCCCATCCTTTCTCCCGTTCAAGACAAATTTACACTCAAAGTAGCTACAGATGCTTTTCCTGGAAATAAGACCACCAAGTTTAATCAAAGAAAAGGAGTTCCTTATTACATTCAGAGATGCACAGGATAGATTTCAGGAAAAAAGAAAATAATAAAATTGTGTTATGCGACCGTTCTCGCAGAAAAACCGAAGCCTTTGGTAGTGACACAGCAAGATCTCTTCATAACAAGGAGAGAAACCAGAGTAGTGTGTTTTTTAAATGTGTTTTGCTCAGGATCTGGAGTCATATGTACCGTAAAACATGTTTTGACATCATATCCTTTGGGACTAAGAAGAGGGGAAAAAGTACAAATTTACACCGCATAACTTATATATACAAATTTTGTGTGTATAAATAAAAAATACACAGAGCAACAATTTACAATGTTTTTTTTTCTTGGGAACTTGTATAATGAACGGTCAGCTAAATTTACCAGAGAACAGGATGATCTCCCTCATAGTTTTGGTGAAAGAAGGCATAAAGTCATAGTCCCTGTGCAGTCTAGTGCCCTGTGCCACTCAAAATGAGAAACAAATCCACACAATCATAAATAAAGACATCATCTGAGGAAGAAAACACTCGACTCATTTCAACTACCATTAAAAAAAGTCTTTAAATAAATTAAAGAGGAGTAAAAATACAGAGCTCCACTGCATCATTAAATTCTCGGTTGTTTAAAAAGGCACCAGACAAGTGCATCCTGAACAAAAAAATTATAAATACAGCACAAAGTGTCAAGGCAGACTCAACCAGTCACCACCGTAGCTAGATGGAAGAGAGATCACACACACAAACATATAAAAACACCACACACACATCCTACACGGGTCAGTCTCATGAAAATATACCCCCACAAATCAAAGAAATAAGAAATGATATCCTGCATAAAGAAAATCAAGCCAATTTTAAGACCTATTACA
>RJVU01019258.1:981756-999155 GCA_003731715.1 Anabarilius grahami
ATTAATTAAAAGTTTTTTTTACTCTAATCATTTTTAATTACATAAAAATTACTATAATGCAAAGTCATTCTTTTTTTTTTCAGCATATAGAGGCTGTGAAAAAAAAAAATACTACCATGATGTGTAATTACTAATTACATGTCTAATTTAAATAATACATATTTGTTTGCATTACAGTAATGAGAAATTGAGGTTTTAAATGTTCTTGACATTGTCATGAAAATATCACAATGCTGATATGAATGGTCCTGTATGTATTTATGTTCATGCAAAATATAATTTCTTTATAGTTTCTTTTGATTTCAGTGGAATCTTGACTAGTTTTGTGAGATTCACCCACACACGCATTCACGCTAAACATAAACCAGGTCCCGGCCCTGCTCCGGCCCCAACCCCTTCGAAGGGTCAACCGACTCGTCCTCTTCCACGTCATAATCCTCGCACTCGATGGGCTTGGGACAGCTGTACGGGTGGCCGTTATCGTCAAAGAAGCGGCGGAAGGTGAACTCGTAGAAGGCGTGCTCCGGGTGCTTGCCGTTCTTGAACCAGCGGTTGAGTGTGTCGTTGTGGTTACTGTCAGCATCGTCGCTCCAGAGTTTGTCAGGGTCAACAGGGTCAAAGTTGGAGGTGTCAGTGCAGTGTGTAATTTTGGGGATGTAAGGCGCATGGTGTTGTTGCCGCAGATCTGTGGAGAAGTCGATGCTTTTGAAGAACGGCTGGGCTTTAATCTCATCAGCTCCATTTTTCCCAATCCGGTCATCCGGGCCACGGCAGAGCTTCAGGATCAGGTCAGTAGCCTCCGGACTCAGCTTGGCCTGCAGCGGGATGTGTAGGGTCGTCTGCCAGTTTATCACCTGAGATGGACACAAACACTCAGCAACATTCTCAATGACCTGCTAATTATATAAATAAACTACGTGTACATAAGCAAACACACCCTGATAAATGCATAAAAAAAACTGATTAGTGTACGTCACCAATCATGATCAGAAATTAACCAGCGTATTTTAGCACAGCTAGAACACTGTTTTAATGAATCCACATCTAGGGGCATCTGGTTCCTACTTACGTTTTGCTTTTTTTTTTTACTTTTTGCAATCAAAAGTAACATTGCACCTGACTGACAGAATCTGTTGATTTATTCGCCCAAAGTGTCAAATGTGAAATCTTCTAGTTAATGTGCATAATAAAATCATAAACCAGCATATATTCTCACCTTCATCTGGGTCTCGAGAGGAGTTGTTGCCAGAAAAGGAGGCTGACCGACTAACATCTCATAGAGGATAACACCCACACTCCACCAATCACAGAGCTGGGTGTAACCTAGGATTTAAAAAAAGAAAATGAAGCAAAACAATCAAATCACTTTCATCAATTTACAAAGTTCTGTTGTGCTTTACAACACAGTCTAAACCAGGGGTGCTTGGAGATCTACCAACCTGCAGAGGTCAGATTCAACCCTGATCCAACACATCTGTCTGTAATTATCAAGTGCTCCTGAAGATCTTAATTAGCTGCTTCGGTTGTGATTGATCAGGGTTAGAGCTGAACTTTGCAGGAAGTTAGATGTCCAGGAACACCTCTGGTCTAAACTGTAAACAAGCAATGTGACTCAGAGGGTCCTATCATACACCCAGCTAAATGCGGCGGCAGGCGCGACAAGTGTTTTTTTGCTAGTTTCAGCCCGACGCAGTATTCATTTTCACGTCCTGCGCCACGTTGTTTAAATAGCAAATGCTTTTGCACCCATTTGTGCGCCCATGGGCATGCTGGTCTGAAAACGAGGTGTGTTCAGGTGCATTGTTGGCACGTTACTATTTTGAGGCAACTGAAATAGACTGCGCCATTGACCAACAAAAACCTGGTCTAAAGACAATGGCACAATATTTGTTTTGTTATTTAAAGAGCGCATTAGTAATATGCGCCTATATGCGGGTGCACAACGCGCGTACACTCTGTTTATTACACATACAGGGACGCACAGCAGCACACAAACATGCCAAATATTAAAAATAAAAGGATTACAATGTAAAAGATAATTATTGTGTGCATAAAGATAAAAATGCTTTGGTGGAATCCGGCTTTTCCTGTAGATGGTCTGCTCGCGCGCTTTAACCTCATGCACGAGCAGATCCGTTTCCTCACTAGAAAAGCATTCAGTTTTTCCGCTTGCAAATAGCGAATCCGCCATGGCGCGAGCGCAACTGGCTTTTAAAGGGAATGGGAGATGAGGTGCTGATTGGTTTATTGCACGTTACGCCCAAAACACATCCATGACTCATTAAGAGAATAGGGTCAACCCTTTTAGACCATATGCCGGGCGCGCCAACCATTTTTCCCATCCTTAAACTAGCAAAAGTGGACATGCCCTATGCGCACTTGCGCCATGCGCTTAGATCGTTAAAATAGGGCCCAGAAACTAGATCAGAAATGGATCGCTCATAGCAATAATATGTGAAGCACCATTATAAATCAACAAAACAGTCTACACCGCAAGCCTTCCACAAAAAACTAAATTCCTGTTTTAAATGTATATGAAAAGTGAAATGTGTGCAATTAAATCAGTAATCTAATTCAAATTCAAAATAATCCAACTGATTTCAATCCAATTGCTTCACTTCCCCATAAATGAGAGTACAAAATACTGCAACACATGGAGTACATTCAAAACAAAAAAACTGGTACATTCAAGATGAATTGTGAGCGCATCACAGTCCAAAACCAGTGAGTGTGTTTAAGCACTTAGGTACACATATTCCATCACATCGTCACCAAATGAAATATACTGTATTTATGCAAATCAACAGCATTTATACAGCCGAGAGTATGATGATGACTTTTGAATAACCCTGAAATGTTAAAATACTCATTTAAGTCCAGTGTATGGGAGGAAAAAAGATGGAATGAATGTGAATGATGTTTAGTTACACTAAAGAAAGAAAGTCATACATGTTTGGAATGACGTGGGTGAGGAAATTTTTTAGTTTATGTGTGAACTATTCCTACTCTCTGCACATGAAACATGCATTTCTTTATCAAGCACTAGGGGTGTGCGATAAATACGGTCCACGATAATATCATAATTGTTGATTTAACGATGTGTGCGATCTGACATTATCGATTATGTCCCACACTTTGCCAAAACCAAAAAAAAAGAAAAAACGCAGAGAGAGTCCACACATAGACTGCATAAAGTAGCTCAGTCCAGTGGTTTCCAACCCTGGTCCTGGAGCACCCCCAACTCTGCACATTTTGTATGTCTCTCTAATCAAACACTCCTGATTCAACTCATCAGCTCATTAGTAGAGACTTCAAGACCTGAAATGGTTGTGTCAGATAAGAGACATATAAAATGTGTACTGTTTGGGGATACGCTACAAAGCATAGACTGAAAGATTGATTCTTGAGATTTAAGACTCGATATTGGTTCTTTAAAATGAGAATCAATTAAAATCTAGAAACTAATAATTTTTTTTTCACCCAGCCCTAGTACACGCTGACATGTTGTGCGGTACATACCTGTGCGCAGTAGGACCTCGGGTGCGATGTAATTGGGAGTGCCCACCAGTGAGTGAGCCAAGCAGCGCTGATGCTGTCGAGCAGCTCTGCGCTCCAGTGGCTTCAGTCGGTCCCCACAGCGACAGCTGGCAGGATCTTCCCACTCCTTACTGAAGTCCATACTGTCCTGACGCACATGATCACCTGACAATACGCAGATAGATAAAGTTCAACATTATTAATTATTCATATGTCTCATTGAACAAAATAGCCAGGGTCCATAAATATTAACAAAGTCACATTGATGTGATTTTCCAGTGTAGACAACTACTTCCCACAAAAACAAAATCCACTTTTGAGGAGGCTTTTTTTTAGTGGGACATGGATCTTTCATTATTTGCTAATGTAATATATTTGAAATGGTCATTACATCAACGTTAATGTAATAAACACATTATATGCATAATGCATTAAATGACTGGCAAGATTTTAGAAAGGCTACATTACCTACAACAGTAGCCTAAAACAACGGCTAAGTAACTATTGGTTTAATGGCACAAAATCATGTCTTGGTCTTTGAGTAGTTGGGCTCACCGCTTTGGTAGTATTTGGAGTCGTGAGTCCATCGGAAGCCAGTGCACAGGCCAAAGTCTGTCAGTTTGATGTGTCCATCACGATCAATTAGGATGTTGTCAGGTTTGATGTCTCGATGGATAAAACCCATTTTGTGGACACTTTCCACAGCACAGGTGAGTTCTGCGATGTAAAACTGAGCCAAGTCCTCTTGGAAAATGCCCATTCTGATCAAAAGACTCATCATGTCCCCGCCAGGGATGTAGTCCATGACAAAATACAAGTTATCTTTATCCTGGAACGAGTAATACAACCGGACGACCCACTCATTATCTGCTTCAGCGAGAATATCCCGCTCAGCTTTCACATGGGCTACCTGGTTTCTTAACAGGACGTCTTTTTTACGGAGGGTCTTCATGGCATACAACGCTCCCGTGTCCACTTTCCGAGCCAAACACACTTCTCCAAACGCCCCAATTCCCAGAGTCTTGATCTTATCAAACATGGATTTGTCCATTTTGGCGCGTTTGAGGCGGATGTAGTTGGATTCTTTCTGGGACAGCATCATGCGCATCTGTTCCTGTGCGTCGCCTGAAAGTCCCACCTGAACACATAACACATGTTGTTATAACAGCCGTCACAAAATAGCTACTTGTACATAAAAACAGGCAAACTTGCTCACACAACACAAAGACACAGATTAACTAAACTTTTGAAATAATTTCAGACAACATACACCATCCAATCATGTAATATTCACCATCACAACATTGGCAGGCAGCATCCAGCACTGAAAAACAGCAAAGCATGCAATGCACAGGGTTTCCTACAGTGATCAAAATTATTAATTACTACTATTTTGTCATTTAATTTTAGTTTTTTTAAGTGCATTTCCTAGTTGTGCGTGTTCTTGCACAACTAGGAAATGCAAATGTAAACTGAATATGCAATGCCGCTTGAATTTCAACTGCAATCCATCTGGATTTCCCTACATGCTTTTTTTTTTTTCCATATCACATGTGTATGCATCTCATCAACTATAATTGCAAGTTCTTTCCTGCAAGAACCTTGTTTTCTGTTATCCAACCAGCTTACATTTCCATTCATATTTTGGGCCCAGATTTTCAACGGGTGAAATTTTGGTGCACCCCTACCGAAAAAAACTTTCCATTTTACATTAATATAAATTTGGACCTGAAATATTAACATTGATTTAAAAAAATTAAAAAAAAATCAGATGTTATAAATCAACCTTGTTGAACATGTAAATAAAATAATTATAAAAACACTTTTTGCTGTTTTGAAAATTGGTATTTTACTGAAATGTTATCATAACCCTACACTGGAACACGTTATAATAACCCTACACTGGAACACGTTATAATAACCCTACACTGGAACACGTTATAATAACCCTACAATGGAACACGTTATAATAACCCTACACTGGAACACGTTATAATAGTGCAATGAAAACATAAACAACAGCCAAGCAGCAATAATGAAATGCATGGTGGGTTTTTAATCAAACATGCACCCACAAAATTCTGCAGATTTAGATCTGTCTATTATTCTACCCAATCTGTCACCCACTCCACCCTGCACCCCACAATCAGCACA
Organism: Anabarilius grahami; assembly: GCA_003731715.1. Taxonomy (NCBI): domain Eukaryota; kingdom Metazoa; phylum Chordata; class Actinopteri; order Cypriniformes; family Xenocyprididae; genus Anabarilius; species Anabarilius grahami. The sequence continues at coordinate 987,448 of RJVU01019258.1, forward strand.
GAAAATTTGAAAACACTGGATGGATTCCATGTGGGCATATATGTGATCTTAAATCAGAACTGCAGGAAACCCTTAAAATCATAGCTCCGTTCCGAAACCTAGTGAACTGCCTAAATAGTTAGCTTTCCTAGCCATCACAGAAATGTGATGACTAATCTGAAATTCTCTTCATAGGCAGAAACTCTGTGTCATACAAACAGCACTCACAAAAGTCTTGATTTACTTAATTTTAAGTAGAGTTTGGGATTAGTGAAAATATTCTGATTGGCATAAAAATACATATAGGTATAAGTATTCTTTTATTGCCACTGCTGTAAGGCTTTTAAACTTTTAAGGTGTCTGAATGTTGTTTTTGTGTGCATTAGGCAAAAAGAAAATATATTTTTAATGTATTTTTTAATTAAATTTTAATTAACTCACAGAGGCCATCACATTGCATTCTAGGATTGCATTCTGCAACAGACACCTAGCATTTTAACCAATAATATGTCCATTACGCTTCAGGCCTTTCTAACATTAAGGCTAAGACGCTAGGTGACGTCTTAGCCTCCAAGTAGGCAGCTCAGTAGAGCTTTAGAACAGAGCTCATGAAAACATTTGAGGAAAAGACTCATACACATGCTGTCCAACTGACAGGGCCTTACTTTACCACACCTGAGTGACGACTACTCCAGAAGAAACCTTTAAACTATGAAAACCAGTTGATCAGACAAAGAAAAGAGAGAAGGCGGCTTACAGAGGAGATCCACTAACTGAAATATATGGAAGACAGACAGACAGACAAGAGAAAGGGAATAAAAGAGCAGGAAATTATGACGGGAGAAAGATGGGAAAAGTCAATAGGAGGTAAACAGTGGAGCAGAGGAGCAAAGAACATTGTGAGAGGATGTCGTAGTGAAGAAATGCATGCTAACCCGCTGCATCTCGCTCTCCAACTGCTTCTTCCTTCGGATCCTCTGCTGGTGATTCTTCAGGATGTTCTCCACATGCTGCTCCATGAAGAACTTGAAAGCCTGTGGCGAGTACATGGGGACTCTGCTTTCCCCTTTGCGCTCCTCGTCGCGTTTGTGACGCCGCACCGGCACGGGAGATGTTGTGATCTGTTTCTTCTCACGTTCCTCTGAGGCCTCGGCACGCTCGCTGGAGCAGGTGCTGTCCGTGTCGTTGTCATTATCCACTCCGTCCTCCTCCTTGTTGCTGAGTTTTGTTGTGGGAGTGGGATCATACCCTGGTGGAGGTGGCTGCTGTAGCAGGTGTTTAGGATAAGGAGGGGGTGGGCCCTGGTAGCTTGGGACTTCTGCGGCTGCTGTGAGAGCAGGCGGCTCTTGATATGCAGTGGGCGGAGGGGGTGGTTGCTGCAGCCAAGGTGGGTGCGTAGGAGCAACGGCGGTGTGCAGCTCTGGCTTTTGCACCCGCATACTCTTTACCGGCTGCAGAATGGGGGCCTGTGTAATGGTGGTGACGGTAGTAGCAGAAGGTTGAGAACTGGGCAAAGAAGTGCACTGACGCCCACTTGGCTGGGCATTGGTGAAGGAGTTGGAGCGGCCCGGCACGCTATGGGGCCATGATGAAGGAACGTCCTGATTGGTGCTGTGGCCGGGCGAAGTCTGAGGCTGCTGCACAGACGATCTGACCTGAGGAAGAACTCCAAGGTTGTACATATCAAGGTTGTGGCTATTGCGGTTGGGCACCAGCATGCTTGGGGGAAGGTTGGTTCCATTTGAGGGTGCGGCAAGAGCGCTGGATTGCATTTGCTGGGCCGTGGGACTCTGTCTGTTAGACTGGTGCATGGGATATGGAGGTGGCGGTGGCTGCCGGCCACTGCTATTCATGCCCATGTACTCACCTTGTATGGCTCCATTCTGGGGCCAGGATGGGGGGAAGGTGAACTTGTTGCTCCCGGGGTTTTGCATGATAATGGGTTGCCGACCCACAGGCACTGGACTGAGCCCTCGTTGCGTCTGGGATGGAGGGTTTATATAGCTATCGGGTCGGGGCCCCTGAGGCACAGGAGAGATCCGGGGCACCAGGTAATCCAAGTTCCCAGAATATCGCTTGGTTGAAGGATTGGAGTCCCATGAGGATGGAGGAGGAGTGACGCTACGCACCTGCCGTGGGTTTACTCGTTGGCCGCTGGCTGCAGCAGCAAGATTTTGAGGAAAGGTTGCAGGCCGTGAGAGGTCACTTTGAGGTCCAGGGCTACTAGGACGGTAAATCATGCCATCAGTCATTAGAGCACTGTGTCGCTGTGGGGCCAGTGATTCTTTTGAACCCTTCCAGCTTTGGCGCCGCAACACTGTCTGTTGAATTTGGGAAGGACCTAGAAAGGAAAAATCCATACATCAACAATATTAACAGGAGCTTGTGCAGAAATTTCATAACCCCTGTTAACAAGCCTGTTTATTTACATTTAAGGGTCCAAGAGAAATCTAAACCTAGGCATATTAAGGTGCCTTTACACTGACGGATCATGTGTGCTGCACTATATGCACACCCATGCATTGTGTCACTCACTGCACATTTGCATGAAGTTGAACTTTGCTCAACTTTTTTGTTTTACCTCAAATCAACAATTCACAATGAAAATTAATGACTAGGGCGGACTGGTCCGCGATAGACGCCTGCTTTCAAACACTCCAGTGTGTATCTGTCTAAGTGCTTGGTGAAGAGCTTCATTGATGACTATTTACAAAATTTTTACAGCATTTATCATTGAGGCCAATCACAGACATATCTGATGAGCGCATGAACACAATGGCAATTAGAGGTGTTTAAGAATCCGCTCAAAAGCGCTCAAAGAGTCAGATTTTTATAATTTCAGTACCGAAGTCGGTACTTTTGACAACTCTAATTTGGGTATATATCAGGTACAATACAATGGAAAAAAATCTCTACGAAAGCTGTAAACCCTGTCAGAACCCCGTCAATTGGTAGATTACTATAATATTAAAGGTTAAATTTAACAACAGAGACTATTGAATTCAATTGCCATTTCTTTTTAGATATAATGATCAACACTCAAAAAATTCCACATAAGCCTGTATTTATATATGTTTCTACTCTAAGTCATTGTTGAAATAAACATTAAAATGATGCCTGTCATAACTTACTTTCATGACAGATTATTCAAATATACTGTACAATAAATAAGACACATCATTAATGTGTAATAGTATATATACACTGAGTGGCTTAAAAGCTAGTTTACTGACATCTACCCGTGGTTGAAACATTGCATGAGCGATTACATGATATACATTTCTTTAAGTTGCATGGTTTCTTTCAACATACCTTCTGATACTCATTCATGTTTATTACGCACTGTAACTAGTAGTAAAGTGGAAGAGATGACTGGTTCACATGCGCCCCATGCTGCTGCTTAAACAGTGGAGGCTTAAGATTGATCTTGGGATTTAAGAATCAATATTGGTTCATGAAAATGAAGATCGATTAAAATCAATTAATGAAAATTAATTAATGACTTTTGTCACTTTAACCTTGATGCACATTTCTATGTTTCACCAAATTGTTATACATCATACTATAATGTTAATTATGAGTTCACAAGTGCTCAGTTCTAGTCCTGGAACTCTATTATAGCTAATAAACAACCATGTTCAGAATAATAATTTAGTATAGAAATGTTTAGTATTGGAATACCTGGATAGCCTACTGAAGTTGGCAAGAGCTCTTCACCCTACAATGCACTGTACTCACTACTCAACCATTACCAGTGTGATGAATGAACCTGAAGCAAAACCAGTCATGTTGATCAGACTGCCAAAAGTATTTCTACCTAAGAGCCATGCAAACAAACAAACAAACAAAAAACTCTGGGTTGCCTAAATGACTAATCAGTGTTAAGGTCACTTCTGTGTAATTAGGCTAGTTTAAGGTCAGGTGCACCAGACACCAGACTGAAAAAAACTATTATAGTTTGACCCCCATCATTTCTTACCGCTACCCTAAGCAATTCCAACAAATAATAATTAAATGTTATATTGGCATAACAAATTATTGAAAAAGGAATCAAAATCTACTAAGGGGTAATTAAATGTTACAAATCATGTAAAAATGTATCATCTTTTATTGGAAAATTAAATAACATTTTATCAAACTTTGACAATTGCCTTAATCTTTTAAACAATTGAAAAGATAGTTATCAAACTATTTTGATAACTATCAAGTTAGTTCAATGTAATTTCAAGTTCCCGAATCTTACATCAGCATATGAGAGTCAAATTGGACTACAGGGACTCATCTCAAGATCACTCATTTAACAGTTTATCTGTTGCCAAAATTATGAAAAAGGATCAGTCAAGAATAGAAAATTATTGAAAATATTCATTTCAGGAATGTCAGAATCAGAATGTGTAGACTGTGCATAGAAAATACCTGTCAAAATATAATGTACAACACACGTTAAGCGACTGCGTTTTTCAATTGGATTGGCATTTATTCTCATTAGCATGCAGTGTGAAGTACTTCACTCAGTTCCTTGATCATTCTGATTCAATTTCAGTGAGTAAAGAGCAAATTTATACTCACTTCATGTTATGTACATTATCGTCTCTGACAGACAGCATGTTGAAGCTGCTCAGGCCGCGATTTTCTCCCTCTTCTCAGAAAACAATGACAGTCAAAATATCCGATTGTGTGGATTTTCCAGGAAATGAGTTAACTCGCTGTATTGTGCATGTTATTTATTTATTTTTTTTTTTTTTTACAGAAATTGATGTTGTGATATTCAAATGATGTGGATTTGAAAAAAGATGGATTGTAAGGTAATAATTATTTATTTCTTAGCCGGCAAGTATTCAGTGAAGTGATTGATGCCCATGAGTGTGTTACGTCTATGTTTATAGTTATAAAAGCAAGCTTAAGTTTTTGACCTACCTCCTTGTTTTATTCCTGTGTTCACAGGGCGTGCAGCAGCGACTGTTATCTGCTCCCTCACAGGCTCCTGGAAATTCATCCTACTGATGTACTCTATGGCTGCCTCCACACTACGACTGTTTGTCTGCTTCAGAGCATGAACCACCATCTCCTGTACAAACACACAGATGATGATGATGATGATGATTGTGTGACATCCAGACATACCATATACATTTATAAAGAACTGGCATTTACAGTGCATCGGAAGACATGATATTCATATTCATTGTTGCTGTCCATACACACAAAAACAATCTGAGCTAACTTTTATCTAAAATTCTAAATTAAATATTATTTTATTACTACTAATGAGAATCAATGCAACATGTTGGCACTCATAAAATGTCAAAAGAGGAAACAAATTGCACTGGTATCTCCAAGCTCATAGTACAGAGCTGCTAAAATAGATAACGGTTAGCTCCCAAACAATTCATTTGCATTTGTGCGATATTGTTTTATTATTTCATGGCTCTCTGATTGGTCAATGGCATTCTGCGGTCAGATATTTGTGCATAATGCAAACCGTACATCTGACGGCTGTCCCAGGCAACTGAATTCCTACATAGCTGTGCTAGTTTCACGAGAAATGCAGAGCAATTCATCTTATTGGAAAAAACAAAACATGTACATCACACCCACATTGTTAGTGAGGATTTGAATATGACACGTTGCGCTCGCTTCTTCAACCAGAGCTGGTCTGGCAACATACCATGTCTATCATTCCTCAAATAAGCAAAATTATAAAGTGACAGGAGAGAACATTCCAGGCACAAATGATTAATATGACACATTTTGGGGGAAGAGAATACAGTACAAACTTCTCATCTCAGTAGGTTCAGCTACGATCAAATTCAACAAGGTACATTACCTCATCAAAGCCAGCATCCTGCAGCACTTGCAACATGTGTTTGTTGATGTCTGTAGTGTGTCCACTGGAGGTAGTTCCATTAGCAAAAGGCATGAGTGATTTGCGGATCTCCTGCAGGGCTCTGTGGTGATGGGGGTTCCTGGGGTTGGTGCTGCGCCCTTGTTGTCTGGGATCGTCCGGCGGTCCCTTCCCGGCGCTCACGTCGGCCTTGGAAGCATCTGAGGGCCGGGTGAGGTTCCGCAAGCTCTCCCGGATCTCCTGCAGCATTTGTTGACTATTGCCACTGTAGTTGCTCGCAGGGAACGTCTTGGGTCGCATTTGTCTGTATCCCTCGGGTTTCTCGCCCCTCTTCATGTAAAAACATATGTTAAGTGCCAAGGTGGTGAAGAGACTTCCAGGTGGAAGGGTGGAACTGTCCAGATTTCAGTGTTTGTTTCACCTGCGCACTAGAGAGATGTCGGCACATCAGTAAGCATGCATTATAAACAATGCAATTTCAATTACATGATTAATGCTTGTAACAGCTACATGGTGATCCTCAAATATTAAAACAAGAAAATTAAGCCTAATTTAGAGCGATGTTTTTTTTTTATATAGTAAATATATTACTTTAGTTTCTACTATATGCTTTCAGTGATGATGATAGTTCAAGATCATATGACAGCATTTATTTTTGTGGTAGGTCTAGATATGCATGTCTAACGCTCACTAGACCACAAACATTTAAGGCTATAAATAAGACGCCTATTGGAACCAGTGATTGAGATGATCACACAGTTCGGTGCTAGTATGCGTCTGTAATCTAAGTACTGCATACCTAGACCGCATTAGTGCCCAGAAAACCAAATGTTGACCAAATGTGCTGTCTAGGTAGGCATCTCAATAGGTTTTGAAACAGTCGCAGCAGTGTCCAATAGATTCACACACTGCTAACTCAGTTAGCCACTCACAGTACGTCATGCATTTACAAGAGTGCAGACGTATTGACACATAATGCCATTAAAAACGTTAAACATTACTCCTACCGTATAATGAACATGTTAGTGCTGATAAATCATTTATGAATCGGTACAACAGGTACTTGAGGCCTAAAGCTGAGGCGATAGCATAGTGCTATCATACACCGAATAAGAACAAATTACATTCACTTACCACTTAATGAGGGTGCGACATCATATTAGTACATGTATCGACCTCTGCGTACTATTATATCTTGAATACCCCCTCTGCTCTGTCTGACAGATACGTGTATTTGTTGACGGACCGTCTGCTTCTCTTTGGTATTTACTGTCGTCTTGAGTTTTACAACGACTGTCATGCGCGTCACAAATGCCCGGATGTTGTGACACTCCCTCTTCCAGAGACCCTCCCCCAGAGGAACCCTGCACGAGACAAGAGACCGTTCTATGTGAATGCAAGTCAATGCAAAAGGTTTGTCAACTGCCTTTGTGGACAAAGTTTGTTACATAATAAATTGACCTCCTAGCCATTGTTCATGTTAAACATGTTTCCAGTCCCAAAGCCAAGCATCTATGGTCTGACCTCATACATTCATTCCCAGAAACTATTTTTATTTTTTTCCCCATTTTTGTCGTTTTATTTCAAAAGGCTGCTGTTTAAAAGTACTACTATTTTCAACAGTTTTAGCTGATAGCTCTTTTACAAACCCCATTTCCAGAAATGTTGGGACATTTTGTAAAACGCAATAAAAACCACAATCTGTGATTCTTTTTTTAACTGACAAAAGTACAAAGAAAAGATTTCCAATCTTTTCACTGACCAACATAATTGTATTTTGTGAACATAAACTAATTTTAATTTTGGTTGCTGCAACACACTCCAAAAAAGTTCGGACAGAAGTAAAATAATAGTGAAAAGATTATATAATATCCAAGTTAAACTGTTTTTAAACAGTCCACAATTAGCAGGTGAACTGGTAATATAGGTGAGGGTATCGTGTTTGGGTGTAAAAGAACTTTGCAAGAAAAAATGGGTCATGGCTCACTTTGTGCCAAATGTCATGAGAGAATTGTCAAACAATTAAAAAATCACATTTCTCAATGCAATATCGCAAAGAATTTATGTCTTTCTACCTTCTACCATACATAATACTGGAAAAAGATTCAGGGAATCAAGAGAAATCTCAGTCTGTAAAGGGCAAGGTAGGACACCTCAGTTGAATGTGCATTAGAAACCATCATGCTACTGTGTTAAATACAGCCTCATGGACTCGGGAGTACTTTGGAAAACAGTTGTCACTTAACAGTCTGACGCTGCATCAAGAAATGCAACTCGAATCTCTGTTACACAAGGAGAAAGCTATACAATGATTCTCTGCAGAGATGCTGCCGCGTTCTCCGGGCCCGAGCTCATCGCAGAAGGTATAAAAGACAGTGGAAATGTGTGCTGTGGTCAGATGAGTCCATGTTTCAGCTTGTTTTTGGAAAAAACGGACATTGAGTTCTCAGTCCCAAAGATGAAAGGGACCATCCAGACTTTCATTAGCGACAGGTGCAAAAGAAAACATCTGTCATGGTATTGGGGTGCATCAGTGCAGATGGCATGGGTGACTTGCATTTGTGTGAAGGTACCATTGACTTATATTTGGATTGTACAGAGACATAAACTGCCATCAAGATGACATTTTTCCTGGGTAGCAAGACAATGCCAGGCCTCATTGTGCATGTGATACATCAGAGTGGTTTCTAGACATTCAACACCGTAGAGTGTATGTGTCTGACTGCCTGCCTGCCACTACAGTCCAGATCTTACTCTTACTGAAAATGTATGGCCCATCATGAAAAGGAGAATCAGACAACGATGACCACAGACTGTTGTGCGGATGAAAAATAAATACGTCCCTAAAGAGTATTATGTGATTACAGGCAAGTTGAGTTAAGGACCTATCAGTGTGCACCATCTGGACTTTCAAGACAGAACTTTTTATTTGTTTTTGGGTAACTATTCCTATAAGCTTCAAGATTGACCTAAATCTCTCTAATAATACAAGAATAGCTTCTTTAACCTAAACAACCAATGGTGGTGTAATGATAAATTATATTATTATTGTCCACAGGCTCTAGTCTCAATTATTGTAGGGTGATGTTTTAGACGTTTGCAACCATGTAGATTTTTATTTACATTTTTATTTTATTTTTAGAAGCAGAAAAATAGGTCTTTGCCTTTTCATTTCAAAAGGTTTCTCATAGGCTGAGATGGTTTAAAAGAATTACATTTATTTATTTAAATGATATATACAGATTGGGCTTATATAAAGCACTATATGATGACTTCTTTCCAGTCTTGCAGTCTCTGGTGTTCTTGCTCGGACATGGACAGGCTTTGAGTTCCCTGTCAGGTTGGGGTTGGACTTTAGGCCTCGGGTCAAGTCTCGAGCTCAAGCCCTCCACCAAGGACAGCAAGTTTGTCATTTCCTATCCAATACAAAGATTATATGAACAAGTCAACTCATGAATGACTTCTTGAGCTGAAATTCTGGTTGCATCACTGATTTTGTTATGTTCCTGTTTACTACTGTGAAGCCACTTTGACACAATCTGTATTGTATAAAGCGCTATATAAATGAAGGTGTCTTGACTTGACTATAACAAGAACATTGCAATGAACACAAATTTGAAAATCACACTACAAATAATCCAGAACTGAAGGCAAATGATAATAATCCTACTCTGTCTGTTACACTTCCTCACACCTGAAATCACTGATCCAGTGAATCTCCTGAACTTCTTCAAACTAATGTAGACCATCACTAAACCATTTATGAAGTGACATCTGCTCTAACGTCGGCCGTTTAGTCGGATCCCGGTCAAGGCACTTTCTAATCAGATCTCTGCATTCTGTACAAATTTTAATAAGGAGAAAGCTAGTTAGTCATGACCATGTGACTTGGCATCTATGAAAACAGCATCTAAAACCTGATTAATAGTGTAAAATGTTCCTTATCTTTACTTTAAAAGTGAAGTATGTAGTTTCTGTGACATTCTTGCTATACGTTGAGCTATATATAAAACATTTTACATACTTCACCTTTAACTGTTTCTGTACAGAGTCTTTGCTTTGTGTGTGTTTATCAGTGTTATCAGTATTATTCACTCACCATTGGATAAGTTGGAGTTCTGAAATGTAACTTTGGCTTGTGTGATTTCTGTTCTGTTGCAAAAAGGATGACATGCGTTCACCATGTTGTATAACAGCACTCCAAGAGCCCAGACATTTGCTGGGACGGCGTGGAATCGGGGTTCTGTCAAGACTTCAGGTGGGCAGTAATCCGGTGCTTCTGTAAGCAAGACATTTTTTTTTTTCACACAATGTTCTTCACATTAATGTAGACACTCATTGTACAACATCATACCATAATATACCATAAACAAATGAAAAACTAAAACACACACCTCCTCTTTCACCCATCATGTGAGCCATCGACATCCTCCTGCAAACTGCAATAAAAACAATACAAAACACAATACAAAATACAATAAAATACAACTCTCCTCAGAAATACTCCTCCCAAAAAAATAAAATAAAAAACAAAAAATGTAATTAACAAAATAAATCAAACCAAACTCCTTCTAATAAGAATAGAACAATAAACTAAATGTATCCTCAGAAATACTATGAACTATGAATATTTTTTTTTACAGTCTATGGTCCAAACAAGAAAAACAACAAACGGTGCTAATATACAAACACAGTGTGGTGTAATACTACAAAAACATTATATTCATAACCTTTATCTCCATACCAAAATTCCAGATGGCCAGACAGTGATTCATCTTTTATAAATCGTTAAAATATTAATGTCTGTGATGCTGTGAGCACGGAGACTGTTGTGTAGACTGTAGTATTTAAAATGTTTAACTTTTAAAAAAATATTTGATGTTTAATATGAATAAATAGCGCTCATAAACGGCCGTCGATGGCATTTGCAAGTGAAACGAGTTGAGGTTTGGACGGTTCTGACCCTGAAACGGCGTTCCTTACGTCACGACTTAACAAGCGGATATATTTATGCCGCGTTCCAGGCAACCCGTAACCCGTGTTTTTCCAACCTTCTACCCGTGAAAGTGCACTGGAACAGCAGTCAAACCCGTGACTTCCCACCCGTGAACTCGTACTAGATCGATGTACTCCCAGTTACGGGTTCTGACGTCACACGGCCCGCGAAACAACAATGGCAGCCCCTACGGATGTGGTGTTTATGCAAGTGCACGGTAAAATAAAAGGTATTACAGCTTCTCTTGCCTTATGCGCCGTTTTCCTCCTCTGTTTCCCTCAAATAAGCAAGGAGTAAGCACCTTTAACGATAGAAATAATTGTAAATGAGCATAAGCCCCGTACGGTCCGCCATATTGGCTTGTTTACACTTTTACGCATTTTGGCGTGATTTTCCCGGAACGCTACAAAGTCGTGAGTCGTGATTTGAAGTCGTGACTTACGGGCTCAAAAACCTGCCTGGAACGCAGCATTAGTCAGAATTCATAACACGCGTCTATAGCAACTAAAATTCAAATCACTCGCATTTTTATGTATCCTTCTCACTTTAAATACTAGGTCATTTATTAAAAATAATGTATGTAGTATTATTTATTTGAAAGAATTAAAAGAGCCATTTCATGTCTATCCTTGTATCACATTAACTAGTTGAGGTTGATATGGGATTTAGAAAGTAATAAGTAATTAAATACTTTTTGGATTGATATGATGTACATCAACCATTCAAATTATCCACTTCCATTCATCACAGTATCACACCATGTCATTATTTATAAATCAGAATCAGAATCAGAAAGAGCTTTATTGCCAGGTATGTTGTTTACACATACTAGGAATTTGTTTTAGTGACAGAAGCTCCACAGTGCAACAGAGTGACAGCGACAAGACA